>CM025855.1:5994533-6269615 GCA_003952965.2 Morella rubra | reverse complement strand
TAAGATTTAACTAACGCTATTTGGATACAAATTCATATAACCAATTAAACTCCTAAAACAGTTCATGATTCCCTATATTAACATAAGAAAATATTCATAAATCAAGACAATGAATATAAGAACAGATTATAAGAAATAATCCCTATAAGGATGATTTGGGCTACCCTTCATCAAAACAACCACATTAAAAAAGATTCCTATAATTATGAATCTGGGTCTTCCCTTCAATCTCCTAAAATCATTGAGCAAATTCTGCTTAAATCCATAAATGTGTCTCTCCTTCAATCGTGCCTTAATCCATAGAATACGCTTTCCTTCTTGACATATGTTGCTGATATGCCTTATTGGTTTTGTCCTCTATGGTTTATTAGAGGTCTCCATCAGGGGTCCACAGCTTCTCCAAACCCTCCAAAAATTAAGAAGCTTTTTTTTTATAATTTAGGCTTTATTTAAAAAAAAAAATTACTTAGCCCGGCCCCCTCCCCCAAATGTTATTATTTTATAGTGGGGGGTGAGAGGGGGGGGGGTCATGGTCCCAGCCCTCCCAAAAATCATTAAGAAATTTTTTTCCCTTTGGCAAAAAAAAGAAACTGAATACTTTTTTAGCCCTCCCAAAAATCATTAAGAAATTTTTTTCCCTTTGGCAAAAAAAAGAAACTGAATACTTTTTTTTATGTTTTCTGTGTTTTAGCCCCCAAAATTTATTCTTATGTACGTAACTGGCTCCCCTTAAGGTTCAATCTTGACTTCTTCCTTACACATTGCTTGCTTCTCCTGACTTAAGCAAAAAATAGTGCTGATTGAATCGTTCCCCCGTTGCTAGCCATAGCTAGCTTAGAACAATAACAAATATCGTCCCCCGTTGGAGGCCATAGCTAGCTTAGAAAGCAATAGAAGATGATGGATGTGTTGATATGCCAATGTCTCAATTGGATATTTATTCTAAACGACGAAGAGATCGTGCTATATTTATATATAGCTCCTGTATTTGTGTTACGGAATGTCTTACTTTTGAAAGCGAAGAGGTCACGAGAAATCAATTAATCTTACTTGGTGGCTTTTGAATGGTTCTTGTATGGAAGGGTCCCGTGTGTCAATCACATGGATAATGTAAGAATATTTGACTGTTGTCGTCGACGGACCTGAACAATTGTGGTATACTACGAGTTTGGAGTGGTTAACTCTGCCCTCACTAGGCCCACCATTGAATCAAATGTTGGATCACGAATAGGAGTACCACTGAGCAATTACATAACAAGCCTTAAAGTACTCACAATTAATAAATTGAGATCTGGTTAAAGTAAACTCTCCTAATTTTAATATTATAATTTTTTTTAAAGCAAAAAATTAAAGACAGGATGAAACATCATCGAGTCAGGCCGAAGCCTCCACTATTTCAACCCGAGATTCTACATGGTATAAGAACAGACCATAAGGACATAATAGACTTACTAAGGTTCAAACTTTCGTCGGACGTCACCCCTGAGTCCTAACTAAAGTCCAGTATCACTAGGCCACCTGCACTTCGACGGTAATTCTAATATTATAATTTGAAACCAAGAAATCTCATCTGCACTTTAAGCAGATTTCCGCTACTTTAGCTAGATTATAATAGTTTGAAAACTAGGTGGTATTAATTAATCACTCCATTTGAAACTTAGCTTTAGAAATTAATTTGACGCTAATTAACTAATATTGTTCGATGGAATATAGGCAATAACTAGCCTGAAAGAAAATGCTAAAGCCCATTAATTTCTACATATAGAAGTTACCGTATTAATTAATAAAAATATCTTCGACTGAAATAATTCATCTGAATTATTCGCATATGCACCCAGATAAAACGCATCTGAGATCAGCTTAAGCTAATGAAAACTAAACTTGTTATTTGGGGCTTCAACATGTGAGCGCTGGCTAGAAATCTACCAATATTACATATGATCTCCTCATGTGTGGGTCGTCTATCTCTTCATATAAACATGCTTGGTCGGAGAAATACTACTGGGATTTCGATCCACTGAGATCTGATGGGCCTACTGATCTACAATCTTCAACTCTTACGAGGCTGGCTAGCTAGAAAACGAAATGGGATTTGTAACCACTGTTCTAAAAAATGAGGACGACGATCGAAGAAGAGAGAAGAACGAAGATTTTTTTTAAAAAAAAAGGCCTAAAACGAAATGAGCAATCAATTGTTATTGCTCGCGGCGCATTCAAGCTCATGCAAGAAGAGGCCGCTTACGCCGAGGCTACTGGTCAAAGCAGCACTTGCCACCATGCCGTTATCAGTCTTTGCCTACTTATTCCTCCAAAATTAAACGGCCGGGTAAAGGTGCCCGCCGTCCAATAAAATTATGGAGTACAAGCCAAGATTGAGCCTTAGGATTCAGTTATACAAAAAATAATTTTTGGGAGGCCAAAATACAAAGAACATTTTAAAATTATTTTTAAAAAAATTCTTAAAAACACTTTTTTTGTTTAACTTCGAAATCATCATGTGCAAGTTCAATTGATATTAATGGAGTTATTTTCATTTGTTTCTAATCTAAACCTTCTAATATTTGTGATCAATATAATAGCCACTGAACAAAAAGTTTTGGTCATTGTTCATATCATGTTGTAGGTAATAAGAAAAGAAAAAAAAAAATATAACATGTCATGTAACATGTTGGACTTTGAATAAAATTAAGACACTCACTGCCTTAGCCACACCATGGCATCCCCCACCGGCTGAATGGGCTGGAGTTGTTTAGTGATAATTGGTAGCCAATTTAAAAATACAAAACTTATTCGATCTCCAACCCGGTACATGACATGCTGTTTTCCTTTGTCTCTTTTCTTTTTTAGTTTTTTTTTTTTCGATTTTGCTATCCTATTTAACATGATACGCTATGAACAGTTAGCATAAGCCCTACGTGCCCAGAGTCGTCTTTCTGTGGAAGAATAGGATCCCTGATCGAGTATTTGGCACAACAGGCGCAGAGCTCGTTCAGAATTCCCGTGGGTGACATTTCCCCAGGTTCATATCCTGTTGCCTGTATACAGATTTATTTGCAGTTAGTCTTTATATATGAGTCTGTTTTCATTAGGTTTATGCACCGTCTTTACGTATATAAACTTGTTTTGCAAATTACTTTGGCGATTCAGTTCAATATCTAGCTAACTTCTTGAAATGGGATCTTGATATTTGAAGCATATTGAAATTTCACCTTTGAGACGCTCATCTTTTCCTTACGTAGTCGACGTTTAAGTTTTAGTCACTGATGGAAGGTTGGAACGCAGAGTGATCATCACTGTCTGCAGCCTGGATGGAATAAAATCATTGGGGGTGAGCTAAAGCGAGCTTGAATCCAATAGAACACAAGTCTCTCTGGGTTCAAGTTTTGATCCAAGAAGAAACGTAGAAATCTGTATTCATAAACTAATAACCAGGTAAAAGACTTAGAGAATCCATGCTAAACGATTGAGAAAAATATATGAAGCTTTCCGTGTTCTGATCAGTCAATGGGCTATTTTAGCCGACAGATAGCGTCTCAGCAGAACTTCCTATCCACAATGGCGGGTGGAAATGTTAGTGAAAACGAAACTGGATTGTCTCCATCATTCCGTGATCCGAAGAAACAAGTACTTGGGTGTGAGCATTACAAAAGAAATTGCAAACTCCGTGCTGCGTGCTGTGGAAAGCTGTATACATGCAGGTTTTGCCATGATAAAGCTAGCGATCATTCGATGGATCGGTAAATCTAAGACACATATAATTGGGTGCAATTGGTTCTCTGGGGATTCTATAATATTAATTACTGTTGTTTATGTAATTTAACTTGCAGGAAAGCTACTGCTGAAATGATGTGCATGCACTGCATGAAAATTCAGCCTGTCGGACCAATTTGCTCAAATCCTTCATGTGGTGAACTCTTAATGGCAAAGTACTATTGCAGTATCTGCAAATTTTTTGATGATGAAAGGTGCATATTTCATTTGAACTTTCTCTCCCCCATATGCACGATATATTATTTTCTATTTGCCTGGACTTGTATGGATATATAGCTAGGTAGTGAAATCAGGTTGTGATTAGATTTTTGAGTAACCCGTAATTTGTCATACGATAAGAACATTGACTTTCAGTTTGAACCTTCGGTACTGCTACAATGTTGTGATAATTTATCATGAGTGGTATACCCTAATTACGTAGGCCTAGCTAAATTATTCCTTCTGAACGATCTGATGGCCTCGTAAATTTTGATTTTGGAGTGAGTAGTGGAGCTCTTAATGAAGCTTTTTCTTTTTATGTTTCTTCCATTTTGTTACTTCAGGACAGTTTATCATTGCCCTTTCTGCAATTTATGCCGTCGCGGGAAGGGGCTTGGAATAGACTACTTCCATTGCATGACGTGCAAATGTTGCCTCTCGATGAAGTTAGTGGATCATGAGTGCCAAGAGAATTGTCTGGAAACGAGCTGCCCTATTTGCTCTGAACTGTTGTTCACATCAACTGCAAGTGTCCGAATGCTATCATGCGGCCATCTTTTACATTCCGCTTGCTTCCACGTCTGTATTCTATTTTGATTACTTCCTGCTCTTTGAGTTCTGTCCCAACTTTTGCCTTCATTAATCTTAGGAATACGTACACGGGGCTCGATGCCTTAATTTTTTCCTCTTCCATTCTGTTAGGCATACACTCGCAATCACAACGCTTGCCCAAGTTGTAGCAAACCTTTGGGAGATCATAATATGCCGGTAAGTCATGAACTTCATAGGAAAAAAAAAAAAAACTCAAAGCACAACAGAATTTTTTCTTTTCTTCAACCTAATGTTTCAACTTCTTTGGGGAGATATATATGGCGGTCTATGATCTGCGAGGTTTTGCTTATTAATTGATTGCATGTATGTGCAGAACAAGCAAAATAATAGAGAAGGGAATAAATCCATCCGTGATTCCCGTCTATAATGCGGTCGGCATGACTCGCAAGATGATGAAAGAAAGCTGTCGAAAACAATGAACCTGCCTGCTTCTTGCTCCGGGAGTCCATCATGGTAGAAGAGAATGAATCAGAATCAGCAGCCGCGGCACTTGGCCGGTTGGACAGCGTAATTCCGTTCACACGAGGAGTTCTTTTTGTTTTTATTATTTGTCAAGTGGGGTTTGGAAAATTCTTTATGTACTTTTCTCAAGTATATTTTGTATTTCTAATTTGTTGATCAAGTCAGATCGGGATTTGGTACTCTTGTAATTCTCTCGCAGTTTTCTCTACCAACTTTATGCTTCTATAAATATAAGGGAAAAATATCCAAACAGTTACTATGGTTTCATGTTGTAACAAAATGGTCCCTGTGGTTTCAATTTGAACACATTAGTCTTTGTAGTCAGCAAACTGTTGCATTGTAGTCCCCCGTCAATCTTCCCGTGAAACCATTAATGGAGAACATTGACATGTCAATAATTTACCACGTGAACACTAATGAGCTGGCAATTTTCACAAGAAGCCACCTGACACAATATTTAAAAAAAATAAATAAATTTACAGAAAAGTACACAAACAGTCCTTGTGGCTTCACGTTGTGACAAAATGGTCCTTGTGGTTTCAACTTGAACAAATTAGTCCCTATGGTTAGCAAACTATTACAACGTGGTCCCTCTGTCAATCCCCGGTGAAACCATTAAAGGAAAACACTAACGTGTCAATAATTTATCACGTGGACAGTGATGATGATAATTTTCGCACGTGGAATGCCACCTCACATAATATTTAAATAAATAAATAAATTTACAAAACGTAGAAAAAAAACAAAAAACAGAAGATTCAAATGCCCTAAACTTACCCCCAAATCATACTAACTTCACCGAGAAACCTTGGCCCGAGAAAAAAGAAAAAAAAAAAAAAAAAAAAGCTCAGTTTCAAAATCACTAATGGCATTTCAAATCACTAGTAAAAAGAGTAGTGGATTGGAGACTTACTTGTTTGTGTTTTTTTTTTTTTTGTTATTTATTTGTAACATGAAGTCTTCAAAACAAGATCTTAATTCAACGAATATCTTGATTTTGACACTGAGCTTCTTTTTATGTCTTGAGGGTTTAAGAGAAACTTAGAAAGTGTCATTAGTGCTCGTATGGGAGATTTGGGCAACTAAAAAAGGTAGCAAGATTTGGGGGATTTACATGATGTGCGAGAAATTAAAAACGCGAAGGAAAGAGTAGGTGCAGCGGTGGATTTCTATGATTTGGGGGGAAGGAAAGTGAAGGTGAAGGGAGAAATTTACGGTGCGAATGAGAAGTTAAGTTTCTCAATGAAGATGAAGGTTTCTCGATGAAGGAAGTGTGATTTGGGGGTAACTTTAGGGCATTCGAATCTTTTTTCTTTTGTTTTTTTTTTTTTTTTTTACATTTTGTAAATTTATTTATTTTGTAAAATATTATGTAAGGTGGCATTCTACATGTGAAAATTGTCAACTCATCAGCATCTACAAGGTAAAATTATTTGATACATCAGCGTTTTCCGTTAATGGTTTCACAGGGGATTGATGGAGGGACCATGGGTTTGCTAACCACAGGAACTAATTTGTTCAAGTTGAAACCACAGGGACTATTTTGTCACAACGTGAAACCACAGGGACTGTTTGAGTACTTTGCTATAAATTTATTTATTTTTTAAATATTATGTGAGATGGCCACGTGTGAAAATTACAAGCTCATCGATGTCCACGTGGTAAATTATTGACACATCAGCGTTCTCCATTAATATATAGTTTCACGGGGGGATTGATGGAGGGACCACGGTGCAACAGATCACAGGACTAATGTGTTCAAATTGAAATCACAGGGACCATTTGTCAACAACGTGAAACCACAGGAACTGTTTGGGTTTTTTCCAAAACAAAATGAGCAAAACTTTTGTAACGGCTAGATTAATACGAGTGATTGAATGATTTTCTTTCTCTATAGTTATTGGCTTTTTATTAGGACGACTTCGCAAAGATTGGATGCACTTAGGCATAAAAAGTGAGAAAGATTATTGGAGCTTTTTCGACTTGAAAGATGGAGTATGTATGTGCAAGCTGGCACTGGACTACTGGAGTCCTGAAAGTCAAGTGCCTTCTTTCTGGATAAGAGGGAAATATGTTGCATTGAGTTTTTGTGTACCATATTAGATGGACTTAGCTAAACTAAAAAATATACTGAACCTATTGAGAGCGCAACAACAAACCCGAACCCATAAACTGGATCTACGACCAGAATATCCACGAAGTAAAGCGCATTTGAAAATAAAAAAATTTTGGAAAAAATTTTTCCTTCTAGTTATTGAACTGTCACTCGTTGGGACTAAAATCAAAGCAATAGTACTGAATTAGGGGGCATTAATTTCGAGTCTTAAACAATTTTTTTGGAATTCTCTCTTTCAGCTTCTTAAAAGGTTTTAATCGAGTCGCCCAATATATATTACTGGGCTGTCCGAAACAGTGATTGGACTGGAATGGAAAACCCAATTTTTTACTAGAAAGCCTTTAGATGGGCTTCCTCAGTTCACCTTTTTTGGGACCGTGTCTTCCGTACTTTTAACTTTCAGCTCCTTGGAATCGCCTTGGTCTCGGCTACCCATGCATATACATTAGTTATATAAAGTACTCTAAGCATATGACACTGTGTGACTGCCTAAGTGATATCAATTTTTTGGAGCCACGTTTAAGATCTTTGACTTGATAATTACTTAGTTGTTTGTATAAGATAGAAGGACTGCACAAGTTTCAGAATTAATTGGGGTACGCGTAAGCTGATTCAAACACGCGATTAAAAAAAAAAAAAAAAAAAACTCTATTACAATATGCAAAACACTGGAATAGGCCCTACGGACTGAGATGGACGATGAACCTCACAACCAACTTTGGAAGAGCAAAAAAATCCTCAATCAATTCAAATGGAGGAAGCAAACATGCGAGAGAGAAAAGAGAATGCCATAAATACGACATGCATCAATAACAGTTGGTTCTCAAGGACCTCAACCATCTTGAGGTACCCCATTAGGGCTGCATTGATGCCGAAAGTTATTGCGCAGCTTCCAGTGGTCTAAAGTGACAACCTTTGCACGCGTAAGCTTATTCAAACACGCAGTTAAAAAAAAAAAAACCATTACAATTTGCAAAACACTGGAATAGGCCTTACGGACTTAGATGGAGGATGAACCTCACAACCAACTCTAGAAAAACAAAAAAAAAACCCTCAATCAATTCAAATGGAGGAAGCAAACGTGCGAGAGAAAAGAGAATGTCATAAATACGACATGCATCAATAACAGTTGGTCCTCAAGGACCTCAACCATCTTGAGGTACCCCATTAGGGCTGCATTGATGTTGAAAGTCACTGCGCAGCTTCCAGTGATCTAAAGTGACAACATTTGCACGCGTAAGCTGATTCAGACACACAATTAAAAAAAAAAATCCATTACAATTTATAAAACATTGGAATAGGCCCCACAGACTGAGATGGACGATGAACCTCACAACTAACTCTGGAAAAACAAAAAAATCCTCAATCAATTCAAATGGTGGAAGCAAACGTGCGAGAGAAAAGAGAATGCCATAAATACAACATGCATCAATAACAGCTGGTCCTCAAGGACCTCAACCATCTTGAGGTACCCCATTAGGGCTGCATTGATGCCGAAAGTCACTGCGCAGCTTCCAGTAGTCTAACGTGGCAACCCTTTATGATTGCATGTATGTGAACAAGCAAAATAATAAAGAAGGGAATAAATCCATCCGTGATTCCCGACTATAATGCGGTCAGCATGACTCGCAAGATGATGAAAGAAAGCTGTCGAAAACAATGAACCTGCCTGCTTCTTGCGCCGGGAGTCAATCATGGTGGAAGAGAATGAATCAGAATCAGAATCAGCAGCCGCGGCACTTGGCCGGTTGGACAGCGTAATTCCGTTCACACGAGGAGTTCTTTTTGTTTTTATTATTTGTCAAGTGGGGTTTGGAAAATTCTTTATGTACTTTTCTCAAGTATTTTTTGTATTTCTAATTTGTTGATCAAGTCAGATCGGGATTTGGTACTCTTGTAATTCTCTCGCAGTTTTCTCTACCAACTTTATGCTTCTATAAATATAAGGCACTTGACTTTCAGGACTCCAGTAGTCCAGTGCCAGCTTGTACGTACGTACTCCATCTTTCAAGTCGAAAAAACTCCAATAATCTTTCTCTCTAGATTTATGCCTCAGTGCATCCAAGCTTTGCGGAGTCGTCCTAATAAAAAGCCAATAACTATAGAGAAAGAAAATCATTCAATCACTTGTATTAATCTAGCCGTTACAAAACTTTTGCTCATTTTGTTTTAGGTTGTTTTGATTTCTTTCTGGTTAAGAGAGAAATATGTTGCATTGAGGTTTTGTGTACCATATTAGACTGACTTAGCTCAATTAAAAAATATACTGATTCCATTGAGAACGCAACGATAAATCTAAATCTATAAATTAGATCTACGACCGGAATATCCACAAAGTAACGTGCGTCCAAAAATAAAAAATTTCCCTTCTAGTTATTGAACTATCACTCGTTGGGACAAAAATCAAAGCAATAGTACTGAATTAGGGGCATTAATTTCAAGTCTTAAACAATTTTTTTTGGAATTCTCTCTTTCAGCTTCTTAAAAGGTTTTAATCGAGTAGGCCCAATATATATTACTGGGCTGTCCAAAACAGTGATTGGACTGGAATGGAAAACCCAATTATTTACTAGGAAGCCTTCTGATCAGTTCACCTTTTTTGGAACCGTGTCTTCCGTACTTTTAACTTTCCGCTACTTGTAATCGCCCTGGTCTCGGCTACCCATGCATGTACATTAGTTATATAGAGTGCTCAAGCATATGACACTGTGTGACTGCCTAAGTAATATTAATTTTTTGGGGCTATATTTAAGATCTTTAACTTGATAATTATTCAGTTATTTGTATAAGAATGAACGACTGCACAAGTTCCAGAATTAATCGAGGTATGCGTAAGCTGATTCAGACACGCGATTAAAAAAGAAAAAACACATTACAATTTGCAAAACACTGGGATAGGCCCTACGGACTAAGATGGATGATGAACCTCACAACTAACTCTGGAAAAGCAAAAAAATCCTCAATCAATTCAAATGGAGGAAGCAAATGTGCAAGAGAAAAGAGAATGCTAGAAATACGACATGCATCAATAACAGTTGGTCCTCAAGGACCTCAACCATCTTGAGGTACCCCATTAGGGCTGCATTGATGCCGAAAGTCACTGCACAGTTTCTAGTGGTCTAAAGTGGCAATCTTTGCACGCGTAAGCTAATTTAGACATGTGATTAAAAAAAAAATCATTACAGTTTGCAAAACACTGGAATAGGCACTACAGACTGAGACATACGATAAACCTCACAACCAACTCTGGAAAAGCAAAAAAATCATCAAGCAATTCAAATGGAGGAAGCAAACGTGCGAGAGAAAAGAGAATGCCATAAATACGAAATGCATCAATTACAGGTGGTCCTCAAGGACCTCAACCATCTTGAGGTACCCCATTAGGGCTGCATTGATGCCAAAAGTCACTGCGCAGCTTCCAGTGGTCTAAAGTGGCAACCTTTTGCATAGTGCCTTTATCTTTCTAGCAATTGAAAACCACGTGTTTTTTATTTGAAAATTCCTCGCCCTCCCCCACCCAACAAAAAATACTAAAACAACCAAGAATAGTGATAGTATTACAAGGGGAGAACTGCCTTTACAGAACAACCTTAAATATTTAAAATGCATTTGTTTACTAGCGTATTACACAAAATAAGTAATCATATATATATATATATATAGAAATGACCATTAGGGTTAAAGATATCGTTCATGACATTTTGGGATTCACTTGGTACATTTTTTAATCCGAAAGACATTAATTTCCATATTTCATAATGTCTAAAGGGAGTTGTGAATGCTATGTACAGGTTTAGAATGGCTTGTCTGGCTGACGATGAATGCGAAGAAGCTAGGAAAGTTTGTTCTTGTTTGACTTGTTCTTAAAGTCAGAATTTGATCAAGATGCACAAAACTCATATAATTTAGATGATTTCTAAAAGTATAAGTTAAGTCACCAACAAAGTCATAACAAAATAAACATTAGTAAACCAAGTAACAAGTTACGTAAATAAGAATTTCAAAAACACAAGAAGAGAAATGGAGAAAGCCGTATATATATTCACTTTATTGGTTCAAAAACCATAGAATTGAAATAACTAGTAGGCACATATTCCTTTCCCTTCCCAAAATTAATAATCAGTGTCAGCAGAATTATAGTACCATTAAAAAAGAGATTTTGTCTATAGTATTATCCATTAGTAAATTTCAAGTTAATTTATTAAATCAGAAATTTTTAGTCAGAATTGAATATTTCAAAAGTGCGAAATTTGTTTTAAAAAAATATGTTCAAAATATTGCATCTAAAAGATTTTGCCTGTTGGCAGCACTAATATCTTTTTTGATATTGAATACATCAAAGGCAACCAGAATAGTATCCTTAATTTCCTCACCTGTGAATTCTTGCAAAAATCTCATGGCACCTAACTCAAGGAAAATACCTGCCCAGTCAACCCAGTTAACACCGCCAAATCCAAAGTTATCCCCCGGCCAAATTGTCCTTAAGTCAAGTCATGTAGTCGTTTACGAACCAAACCCGAGTTCCCCTATCAACAAAGTCAACAGATTTTAACTTGGTTTCAGCTCAGTATCTCCAACCTTATCGATTAAATCAATTAAGAGCTCTTCTTATTTACTAATGACATTAATAATTTTACAGCAACTATCTTGATAGCCTGATTTCTGATTAGGATTATCATAATCAGTTTCTATACTGTGGCTAGAGGAACTGGTATTGGAAGTCTGAAGGTTATCTTTCTCTTGGTCACTACCACTCAAATCTCTTAATTCTAAAATGGTATATATGAAACTTAATCCTTTCGTATATATAATAATTAAAAAGTTTGGGTCAATTGTATGCATTGAAAATAGTATTGAAAGGTTGAATGTCAGTTGGCATTAAAGATTGCAATGAGTTGATATTGGATGATTTGGTCAAATCGGCCAATAGAGATTGTCAAGAATAATCATCAGCCGAGTAACTTGGAAGATGAGTCCAATGGAACATTGCAGCCATGTGTACGATATGGACCACAACGACATTACGTTGGCTGAAGCGAAATGTATGCTACACCAAAATTCCAAACGAATCGCAACCCACTAGTCTAAGTACCCAATTTCCAATAGAGTAACAATATAAAGATCTTGCTTGATTTTATCCTTTTAATAGTCGCTATTCTTTTGTTACATTGTTTTTTAAGCTAGAAAAACGATTCGAATGCTGAGGAAAGACAAAGTAGCGTGATTTAAAGTCAGCAATAGTTCAAAATAATTCATCGACCCGAAAGATAAAATAATAATAATAGTAATTCATCCATAGGACGTGTTTGCATGGATGCCAGTCGATTCTTTTTATAAAGTGCTTGGATAATTGGATTTGTATGTAAAAATACTTTTTGTCTTAAACCTATTTTCAAATCTACATCTAAAATTAGGTAGTGTGTAGCACTGCAATCTGCTAACAGTGCATATAAAACGATCAGTAACTTATCGATCTGGAGAACCAGAACTTATTGGAGGTCCAAAGATTTTTAAGGTCAGAAAAATATGTTGTTTTAGATAAGAGACTAAAGACTTTATGAAAGAAAAATAAGCTTACGAAAACGACAGGACCTAATCAGAGCAAAGTCAGTCGCCACTTTTCAACTCTGGTCGGGTATAAATTAGTCGTGGTATATATTTTTTTTTTCTCTAAGCCCAGTGGTCATATGACTCATATCTTATGCATTTGACACGCGAGAGATGCGTGCAAAGCATAAGCTTTACACGCGCAACCCACTTATTTTCTAGCGTTGGTTTTGGACACGCAACCACTTACTTGCATAATCAAGGGCCTCCACCAATTTTTTTTTTTCTATTCAAAACACTCAAATTTGTTTTTTTTTTTCTTCATGCCCAAATGGCCTCGTATACACACTATTAGGCCTCATTCAGTAGTTTACTTTCTTACGGAACGTGTATAGATTGTGGTTCCAAATTTTGGCAATTTTTATTATTATTGGTAGGTTCACATTACACATATTTAAGTAAATCTAGACAATCACTATGGGGTGGTAATTTAGTAATGCGCGGATTATGTGTCGAATTATATAGTTTGCTCTTAATGACTATTTGAATCATAATAGTCTCATTAAATTTTGATAGTTTCTGTGTTATATAAAATTTTCAAGTTGAAGCGATGATAAACTTATTTCATGATAGTTCATTTCTGACTTTTTTTTTTTTTTTTTTTCAAAAAACCCGAACAAATATACAATCAACAAAATTTATTTGGAAATGTCGGTGGACTCACTCTCGCTGGAGACCTCAAGCATTGAAAAAGCGTTAATCTTCAAAAATTATCCACAGACAATTATTCTTTATTTTTGGGAACAAAACATTGGGCCCGTGATTACGGGTAAAAGCACCATGCACTCAAGGGGGATACACACGTGGTCCATACCTTTCGAGCTACACGGTCATATATGACCACTACAGCTATTGATGGTCCTGGTTCGGAGATTCTGCAGACCCGGCGCCACTCGATCGGACATTAATTAGTATTAAAAGATTTTTCACATTGGATGCTCAAAAGAACGGAGTGGAATATTGCTCGAGACAACCCCTTCCCCTAGAAAAATGAAAATAAATAAATAAAGAGGGAATCCGACGGCTACAACCAACTTTATTTTATTTATTTGTATGCAACCGTCTGTAATAAACCCAAAATCCGATCACTTTCCTACCACGATGAAAAAGGGTAAAGAGCTACACCTAACTTATAAAAAATAGTTAATAATTGTAAGAATTAAGAAACTATTTGTTATTAAGGAATAAAAGTCTAACAAGCATCGTGAATCGGTTTTTTTCTTTCTTTTTTCTTTTTGTCAAAAAGCTATTTTCAATGTAAAACATATATGGAGACTATAGATAGTCCTTGAAATAATTGTATTATTTAATCAAAGCATTAAAATGGCATAATGATTAAGAGAGGTTCTTTCACACTTGGGGAGAAAATAAATATTATATATGACAATAGGTTTGCACTTATGAATATAGCTGCTCACTCAGCCCATGACCTTTTCCTCTCTGAATTAATATAGAATCCATCGTTGTCCTAATCTGTATGAAAACGTTATATACCGTTGGTATCAAAAAGGGCACAAAATGTCCACTTCTTTGCCGCACACACATATATATGTGTCGTTATTTTCATGTGATATCACATTTTTGAACGCTGGAGAAATGCAGGAAGAGAGAAACGGCGTCACTTACTCAATTCCTTATTATAAATTCTTTATCGGACTGGTGAGACAAGAGAGAAAATCTTGGGTTCCGTCGAGGGTTAGTTTGCAATAAATGAGCTCGATTTTTTCAGGGTAAAAAAAAAACACCGATTTGAGCAACTCGACCCTTCCATGTCATGGTCCCATGGGCAGACAGACAGGCGCTGTGGGATCTTTTTATTCACCAATGCCGAAGGAAAGGCACGAGCCTCTCACATGCCAGCCAACCCGTTTCACACACCCTGTGCGTGTCCGTTTCATGCGCTTTGTTCGTGCTCTTTCGGTTTTCCAACTTCGCAGTGGTTTCAAATAAATAACGAAGAGCGTACGGGCCCCGTTTCGTCTCTTTGTTTATTTATATTTTCGATTTGAAGACAAATTCCTCAATCTGTTTGTCGTGGATACTGTTTTTGGAAAAATAACTTGTATATCACGTGACTGTGTTTTATGCTATTTTAGAATCAATGCTTTAAATTTTTAAAGTGTAAGACCTATTAATTTCTTTGTTTATGAATCTAAGCTTCACTTATTTTGAAGTCTATCAAACAAGAAAAGAGAAAATTCATATGTATGTTATTTTAATCTGATTTGGCATACATATATATATATATATATATGATAGACTAAATATTATCCGTTTAAATTAAAAACTTTACAATTAAGTAACAGTTGGAGTTAAGCGTATTTAGAGGCTAAAAAAGTAAAATAAAAAAAAATAAATTCCACAAATAAAATTTTAGAGGTTTTTTAAAAAACAAAATTATATTTTAATTTAATTTTCAATTTTTATACTTTATCTGATATTATTATCTTTTTAGCCGCCCTCAGCCTGTGACAAAGTCAGTTAAAAGATGAATAATGGTGTCCAAGTATTTAATGAGATTGAATTGAACAAATTGATGTTCTGTTTTTACTTTTTGGCATTCTTATCTTAACAAAACGACCAAGAGGCCCTCCTAGTCCGCACTCCGCACCTTTGAGAAAGATTGGCGAAATTTATAACATACTTTTGGCAAGACTTTAAGACAAGAAAACAAAATGACTAAAAGGCCAGCCGCACCTCTTCTCAATCGTCCTTGTAGTCCAACGAAGTACACATCACCCTAAATCTGTCCGCATTCCGTGGAAGCTTACGTGGACAAATCGACAAACCCAAACCCTCCCAAAAACGTTCGTGGCGGACGATTACGCTCACGTGCCGTACACATACGTGTCTCGCTTGTGTCTGCTTCTCCAACGTTTGTTCCGTCACACGTGGCATGCCTTCTTCGTCGAGTGTCGCCGGCTAAGAATATCCTGGGTTACGGGGAGAGACAAATAACGAGAACCGCGAGAGATATACATGGAATGTTTATTATGATTCGGGACATAATTTGCAGTAATTTGGTTTTGACAGTAAATGGTATGTCTTTTACCTTTCATGTATTTTTAGATAATAGTGTTCTAATATCTATGTTGTGTTTCAATTTTGTTTTCTTGATAATATGTCAAAAAAAATTATTGAATTGACACTCCAAGTTATATTATTTCGTACAAAATTCATTAAAAAAATGTTATCGAATCATAAGTGACATTTATTGAAGAATTGTATCATATTATATAAGATAAATAAACAGATAAAAGTAAGATGTCTTGAAGATTTATTGAGTTCATTAGGTATAAACATAAAAACTTTAATATGATTTCCAATGTTTTCCTAATATGATTAATCATTATTCCTAACCATAATTCGTAAGGTATGTTTATTGTTATCAATGTTCTTATTCAAATATTTGAAAACGTAGACTTGATCCTACTTTAAAAATTGCCTTGAAAAGAAAGTTAAACTACAAATTTTCTTTTAATTTATGTTCTAGCAAGGTTGAATTCCAGTTTGCTTACAATCCAATCCACACATAAAAAAATAAAAATAAAATTTACTTAGTACACTAATCTTGGGGTATGGTGGATTCTAAATTGGACCATTTATTTTGTTTTGTACTAGTTGCCGGAATATCTTTAGAACGCAAGTTTATAAAGTCATGCTGGTTAATTAAATTGACAGAATTATATATAAAAGAATTTTTTAGAATTAGTTTAGGATGAAATAAATATAAGAACCTAATTTTTATCTGGTCATACTCTGAAGACTAATGGAGTAATTAAGACAAAAAAAAAATTTCCAAATTGCTTAGAAGACCAGCGGGCCAAATGTTAACGGAATGGCAAAATTAAAGGAACAACTCAATAATTATAAGGAATAGTTAGTTAGTTACCAAAAACAATAAAAATAAGTTTGGTTGTGTTTTTTTAAACCGGTACACCGTGGCCAACTGCTGCCACGTGGGCCAACAATAAATGGCTCTCTCTTCTACAGATTTATCTACCCATAGGACACTTCACGTGGTTTTTGCTCACTCGCCGTTTTCGTTGAAGGAGCAATACAAAAGAAGAAAGATAGAGAAACCACAGCCAAAGAGAGACGAAAATCTAGCGAAATCGGCAAGAGCAGCTAGGGATTCGAAAGCCTGAATCCAAATTCTGAGACGAAACGAAAATGGCGACTCCATTTCCGGGTCTCCAGCACCGAGATGGAGTTGGAGGCGTGGCTGTAATGGCGGGTCCAGTGAACCACATCGACTCCTCACCGTCGAAGTCCTGCGCCAAAAAAAATGAAGACCTCAATCCCCCGATCCTAATCTTCTTGTTCTTTCACAAGGCTATTCGCTCCGAGCTCGAGGGGCTCCATCGCGCCGCCATGGCTTTCGCCACCGGCGTTGGTGATATCAATCCCTTGTTGGAGCGCTACCACTTTCTCCGAGCTATTTACAAGCACCACTGCAATGCGGAGGACGAGGTGTGTAACTCTTGTTTCAGAATGGAAGTCTTTCAAAAATATAAGTCTCCCTTTTTTTATGCATCATACGTTGCTCAATTGGATGGTTTAGGTGCTATCGCTATTCACTTTGATTTTCTTTATCGATTCTATTTATGCGTACTTTTACAGAAAATCTAGAAGTTTTTGATGAGTATTAGCGCGATGCTTTTCAACTTTTATTTCTTTTTCAACGGTGAAATTTCATATGATGATTTATTTTAGTTGATGGCTTTCATTGATGATGTTTTTTGTTCGATCCTCTTCTATTTTTGGTTCGTTTAATTGTAAGCTGCGTGTAAAAGGGTAGAGAGCATCAAAGATTGCTCTTGCGTGTTCATTCATGTGTTGAATTAAATTTGTGGCTCTAGCTTTCTCAGTAGGAATGGAGTATTGTTTGGCAAATTAGGTCTGCATGGCTCAAAGTTCTGGTTTCTTTGGTCCTTACATCAGCATATTCTTTGGAACATAAGTTAGAAGTTTCAAATAACGTCTTAAAAAAAAAACCAATACCCAATTGAAATATGTACTTGGTATGCAATCTGCTGGATTATAAAAAGCTTGATTGTAACAAAACAGTTGTGGTCGTATTTTTGTCCTTCATTCCCATATAATTGCATGAAAATTCCAATGGGTTTGTGGCTTGGGACCATCAGTTGTCACTTGTTTCTAACTCTGCTCATGTTTAAAGAAGTTTGTTGATCCATTTTGCTCCTTAAGAAAAAGTTAATAAGTGTCAGTAAATAAAAGTTTTTCTTATGAACTTTGATATAATTTAGTATAATAGCAACAATCATGCTGCTGCCATCCATTGATTCCCCAAGTGTGTTTGCTCAATGTATGTATGTTAGAATCTTCCAGAGCTGCAACATAGGTGGTTCACTCCATCTATTATCATCAATGTTTAAATTATACATTTTTTTCTTTTTTAAGGTTTTATCATTAGACTATCTTCTCTGTTTAAACCTAAAAGCCACATTTTTGGACAAGTCTCTACAAGGCAAGTCATCTGTGTAGGATATTTAATTTTACTGAAAAGTGAGGATCATATAATTTTTTGTGTGTTTGTGCATGTGTTTAGACATACTAGCTTTAATCCATGCATATGCCTTTGGGAATGCACCTTTCACGCCCTTGTCTCTGGTCCTAGTGTTCAGCTATGTGTTTGTGCATGTGTTTAGACATACTTAAAAACGTACTAGCTTTTATCCACGCATATGCCTTTGGGAATGCTCCTTTCACGCCCTTGTCTCTGGTCCTAGTGTTGGGTCCACATTTTTTTGTTTTACCCCTTTTTTCTTCTTCTCCTTCTCTTCTCACCTGGATTCAAGTGTCTCATAGTTTTACTCTTCTCACCCGGATTCGAGTTTCTTGTAGCTTTCATCCATGCATATTCCTTTTGGGTCCACTTTTTTTTTTTGTCTTTCTACCTCATTTTGCCAATTAAAGTGAAGGTTTTGAGAGACAGTTAAGGTAGGTCGACACCAAGACCAAGTCTTGGCATTCTGCGTTATTGTTGACCAGCATCTTAATTTATTTCCGCTGTTCTCTCTATGAAGTTCTACAATTTATTTTTCACTCTTTGTCCTGACAATAATCATAGAATGTATGTGCAACATTTTGGAATTGCAGTTACTTCAAATCAATTATTCATTCAAATTTTGTAACGCTTCACAATCAGATCAATCCATTTGGTTGTATAGATGCAGAGGCAAGCCCTTGCGTTTCACATATTGTTGTTTTGTACAGCTTTGGTTCTCCTTAGTGTTGGTGTCTTTTCATCGGTCTCAAATTTTTAAGATTATAACATCATGTTTGCTTTCGAAATTCTAGGTCATCTTTCCAGCTCTTGATATACGTGTGAAGAATATTGCACGCACTTACTCCCTAGAACATGAGGGAGAAAGTGTTCTTTTTGATCAGTTGTTTGAGCTGCTCTCAGATATGCAAAATGAAGAAAGCTATAGAAGAGAGTTAGCCTCTTGTACAGGAGCCCTTCAAACATCAATTAGCCAGCATATGTCCAAGGAAGAGGAACAGGTATGAATTTTCTCAACTGCCATGGTCCATAAGGAATATGAAATTTGGGGTTAGCGATCACCTGGGCATTTAATAGTTGTTCCTGTGCATCCTGGCTGCATCTACCTGTGAACTGTTTAGTTGGGTGTGGCGAAGCATTGTGAAGCCTAATCTGTTTCTTTGGAACTATTTCTTCTCCTTTGCCTCGGCCCAGCATAGCACCTTGCTCCCATCTCTTAAATAAACTCAAACCTGTGTGTAATGATTGATCTGTTTTGAATCTGCTATCCTCAATTTTTAACTTTGCTAGTCTGGATGAGGACAATAGATGTAGGCAATCAGAGGCTGGCATGCCCTGACTCTCTGGGACTTCTTGCACCCTCTGTTAGGTGTATCTGGGTCATTTAATATTCTGTTCTATCCATCCTGGCTATGTGCTGCCAGTCCACTGGCAGGTTTACAGATGCATATGGAGTTTCCTGTAATATGTCATCAAATTTATCATTAGGGAGGCTTCTTCTTCACTTGTTTTAACTGTTCCTTTTTCTTTTGGCGTCATTATCTTGCTACAGGGTAAAAATGGGAGATAATTTCTGAACCATTATGTAATATACCCCAAACAAGTGTTTAATCTATCTCAGGCATCTGACCATCCACAAGTTTATATTTTGCAATGTTTGAATGATTCTGTAACTCAGCCATTAGCAATTGACTATTGTTTTCTTTTTCCTAAAGGCTTCTTGTTCAAGGTTTAGTATGCATCGCTAACTGTGTCACGGAAGGGGGTATGGCTAACTACCTCCATTTCCATGTGTTTGATTGATCATAGGAGAAAGTAAATAAGAGAAAGCAAATGGTGGCCCTAAGTGGTATGGAACATATGTAGCCCCTTTCTTTGATCACCATTTTTTCCATCTACTTCCCTCTAGTTTCGGTTGAAAAAGTTTAGTGGGGAAGGGAGGGAAGGGACCCCTCCTCTTTTCCTTATCTTGTTCCACTTCATCCATCCATTGAGACTAAAATACTTTCCCTCCCTTGCCCTTTCCTTCCTGCTTGATTCCCAATTCCATATAAATTGTGGAAATCTCAAATTAGTGGTGATTAACTCCTTCCAGCTTCTCTAGCTGTCAATAAATTTTCTTGCTTTAGATGGACTTGGTAGTTGGTGATGAGCTTTCTGCAAATTTACCAATATACTTTAGGTGGTCTTTCTTGCTCTTTATTGGTCTATACATGCAATTGAGTTGGTGTATTGTATTAACCCTTCGTACTTGCCAGCCACCTATGTAGAACTTAGTGTGCTGAGTTGTAAATAAGTTTGTACCTCACATTTTGTTTTCATTTGGCAGGTCTTCCCTTTGCTTATCGAGAAGTTTTCATTTGAAGAGCAGGCCACTTTGGTATGGCAGTTTCTTTGCAGCATTCCTGTCAAGATGATGGCAGAATTTCTACCCTGGCTTTTTTCCTCTATCTCACCTGATGAACGTCAGGATATGCGCAAGTGTTTGTGCGAGATAGTCCCACAAGAAAAGCTTCTTCAGCAGGTAAGGAGTCCTTTTTGCAGTTGGTATGTCATCTTTGTTGGTTTTCATGTAAAAACTACGGTAACTTTATCTTGTCTGAAGTGAAGGTTGTATTCACCTGGATTGGAGAGGAAACTGTGTCTGAAATGAGTGAAAGTTGCAAAGATAATCTTGAGGCCAGATGTCAAGATTCTGGGGCTAGCACGTTTATCAGTCAAACTGAGCAGGTGAACTGTGCATGTGAATCTTCCAAAACTGGTAAAAGGAAGCATATGGAGCTAAATTTGGATTTTACCAAATCCAGTACATCTTGTCCTATAGATGAAATATTGCTTTGGCATGATGCTATAAAGAGAGAGTTAAATGATATAGCTGAGGCAGCTAGGAAGATACAAATTTCTGGAGATTTCTCTGATCTGCTGGAATTCAACAAGAGGTTGCAATTCATTGCAGAAGTCTGCATCTTTCACAGGTGTGCTTTTCAGCTTTGTTTCCTATTTTGATTTCCCTTACTGGCAAATATAAGTCTGTATGTAATTCATGAATTGGTGCATCTTAATATTATTTGCCTTGTGGAAAGGGAGTTGCGATTACCTTATAGCTGTCCTTTGTACTGTGGCCTATATAACACAGACTAGCTTTGAATCCTAAATCCCATTTTCATACTTAGAACTTCTATCCATGAGGTATGGAAGAGTTCAAGAAATAAAGTTTCCCTTGAAGGGCATGGTTTTGTATTTCAGAATTTTTGAATTGGATGGTTTCTTTCCTTTTAGCTTTCTACCTTTGTGGGTTTTATGGATTTAGTTCTTAAAACTTTTTCTTTCCTCTAATCTTGGACCAAGAGATTCAAACTTGCAAATAAGGGAGGAGGCTTATTTAAAGAGCACATAGTCCAAGTTGGCTATCCTATGAAATGTGCATTTCATGAAATTAGATTCTCGTGTTTCTCTTTCTGCAGCATTGCTGAGGACAAAATTATATTCCCTGCTGTAGATGCAGAACTCTCTTTCGCTCAGGAGCATGCAGAAGAGGAAATTCAATTTGACAAGCTTAGGTGCCTGATAGAAAGCATCCAAAGTGCTGAAGCCAATTCAACTTCTGTGGAATTCTGTTCAAAATTGTGCTCACAGGCTGATCGAATAATGGACACCATACAGAAGCACTTCCATGACGAGGAACTTCAGGTGGGTACTGTTGCTTGAATGACAATGAGCTGAGCTTGTGGAAAGGAGACGTTCAGTTAAAACAATATTATGCATTTTTCCATCACATCCTTGCCTGTAATTTGGTGACTTTTTGTTCAGCATTTATAATTTAAAAGACATAATCAATCATCTTATCTGTCCCTTAAAATCATCCTCACGAGAATTTTCCAGGTTCTTCCACTTGCTCGAAAGCATTTTAGCCACAGAAGGCAGCGAGAACTTCTGTATCAGAGCTTATGTGTGATGCCCTTGAAATTGATTGAGTGTGTCTTACCATGGCTGGTAGGATCAGTTAGTGATGAAGAAGCAAGGTCACTTCTCCATAATATGTATATGGCAGGTTCGATATCTATTCTCAAATTTATTTGTTGAAGTGTAAGGGCTGTTGACAATTGTGTGACAGCTTGCTATCTGTTCCTAACTTGCGGAGTTATCTGATGCAGCTCCAGCATCAGATTCTGCATTGGTCACTCTTTTCTCGGGGTGGGCCTGTAAAGGTCGTTCAAGGAATGTTTGTTTGTCTTCCAGTGTTATTAGTTGTTTCTCTCCTCCAGCACCGACTGGAATGGAAGAATTTGGTTGCCAACCAATTGGTGTATGTGCCTCTTTGTCTTCTGCTGAGGCAAAACCTCCAGTCACTCAAGAAGATGACCATAGAAGGCCAGTCAAATTTGGAAATGCAATTCAAAGTGAGGACACTGATGCTTGTCATTCTACAGGAACTGCAACCATCCAATTATCTTGCAGCAATCAGTCTTGCTGTGTCCCTGGGTTAGGAGTGAATGAAAATAATCTAGGAGCGAGTTCTTTAGTTGCAGCAAAATCTATTCGGTCCCTATCTTTTAGTCCTTCTGCTCCCTCCCTCAACTCAAGTCTGTTTAACTGGGAAATGGATTTAGCCTTTGCTGATGCTGGATCTGCAACACGACCGATTGATAACATATTTAAATTTCATAAAGCCACTCGGAAAGACTTGGAGTACTTGGATGTTGAATCTGGCAAGCTTAATGATTGCAACGAGACCTTTCTTAGGCAATTTACTGGTAGATTTCGTTTGCTATGGGGTTTATATAGAGCTCATAGTAATGCTGAGGATGATATAGTATTTCCAGCATTAGAATCTAAAGAGACTCTTCATAACGTGAGCCACTCCTATACCCTTGATCACAAACAGGAAGAGAAACTGTTTGAGGATATTTCTTCTGCGCTTTCTGAGCTTACACAACTGCATGAGCAGTTGAACAGTAAGAATTTGGCTGATCATCTAACTGCGAGTAAGTTTGACACTTCTGATCACAATTCTATTATGAGAAAGTATGATGAGCTCTCAACTAAGCTTCAGGGCATGTGCAAATCCATTAGAGTGACATTGGATCATCACATTTTCCGGGAAGAACTTGAATTATGGCCATTGTTTGACAGACATTTTTCTGTGGAAGAACAGGACAAAATTGTTGGCAGAATAATCGGTACTACAGGTGCAGAGGTCCTTCAATCAATGCTGCCGTGGGTTACTTCTGCTCTTACACAGGAGGAGCAAAACAGAATGATGGACACATGGAAGCATGCAACTAAAAACACAATGTTCAGTGAGTGGCTCAATGAATGGTGGGAAGGAACTTCGTCTGGATTTCAACATACAACAATAGCCGGGAGTGGCATTTCACTAGGTTTGTGGATTGTTTGTTGGTTCTGCCTTCGGATATATTCTTTGTAATTTATTGTTATGTTCTTACTTGATCTCTAAGTATCCTGCTAAAAAAAATAAAAATATACTATATTAGGTACTGATGCCTATGAAAGCTTGGACCACAGTGATCTCAATTTCAAGCCCGGATGGAAAGATATTTTTAGGATGAATCAAAATGAGCTTGAATCTGAAATAAGAAGAGTTTCTCGGGATTCAACTCTTGATCCAAGAAGAAAAGCCTATCTTATTCAAAATCTTATGACCAGGTCAGTTTATGTGACCTGTACGTGAGTCCACAACAGTTTGGATTAGTATGCTTTTAGCATGTTCTGATATATAAAAGGTTTATGGTAGTCGGTGGATAGCATCTCAGCAGAAGTTACTTCAGACGACAACGGGTGAAAGTTCACATTCTGGAGATTCACTTGATTGTTCTCCATCATATCGTGATTCTGAGAAACAAGTTTTTGGGTGTGAGCATTACAAGAGAAATTGCAAACTCCGTGCTGCTTGCTGTGGCAAGTTATTTGCATGCAGGTTTTGCCACGATAAAGTCAGCGACCATTCAATGGATAGGTAAGTGCACCTTATATTTTCCACTTGGTTCTCAGTGGAATCCTACATATAACCTAATCTTGTTAGTATGAATTCATTTGCAGGAAGGCTACAGCTGAAATGATGTGTATGCAGTGCTTAAAACTTCAGCCTGTTGGACCAATTTGCTCAACTCCTTCCTGTGGTGGACTCTCAATGGCAAAGTATTACTGCCCTATTTGCAAATTTTTTGATGATGAAAGGTACATAATTTTGTTACAATATATACCTCTCTAGTTTTTTGTTATTGAAATCATTATTTTTCTATCCTACAAGAAAAGAAGATATCAGGTCCCCCACCCCTAACGAGGATATTAGAGTTTTCAAAGGAATATGATCTATAAAATGACGGAATACTAAATTTGGCATGGAACGAAGTCTTTGAGGGATTTTTTTAGGCCAATACTTTGGGCTTTGAGTTGAGTTATGATATACTTCACATTTCCAGCGCATCTTTATCAGTAATTTTCCTGCTTGGAAAATCACTTATGCATGATCTTGATTGATAGCTGACTTGAAGTTCTTTTTAAAAATACACATGGATATCATGTTTGTGAGGTCAATTTTGTGATAGGTGCTCTGATCAATATAGATTACCAAAGAGAAGAAAGAGATGCTTTTCTGAAATTGGCAGACATTTATTTCTTGAAAAGTTCTGGTTTTATATTTGATTGAGAGGTGACAGATTGATAGTGGTAGTCTGGTGGCTATTTGTTAATATCAATTTAATGAATGGTTAGTTCAGTTTAGTGCTAATATTTAGTTCCTTTTGTGGTTAAGATTTGCTGAGGAGGATTTCTCGGTTTTCCCTATAACGTTATTACAGGACAGTTTATCATTGTCCTTTCTGCAATTTATGTCGTCTTGGGAAGGGACTTGGCATTGATTTCTTTCATTGCATGACGTGCAATTGTTGCCTGGGAATAAAGCTAGTGGATCACAAGTGCCGAGAGAAAGGTCTGGAAACAAACTGTCCCATTTGCTGTGATTTTCTGTTCACATCAAGTGCGACCGTCAGAGCCCTTCCATGTGGCCATTTTATGCATTCAGCTTGCTTCCAGGTCTGTATTATATTCCCTTCTCTTCTTTTGTTCCTATTGTTCTGCTCCAGATTGTGTTTTCTACACAAGATAAGTGCTTATGTTATGTTCCACTCTCTTATTTGTTCTCTCAGGCATATACTTGCAGTCACTATGCTTGCCCAATTTGTAGCAAATCGTTGGGAGATATGGCGGTAAGTGACTATTTTTTCTATTTGTAAGTGCTAGTTCACTATTATTACACTAGTAAAGGAGCCATTCATGAGGCCTTTGGTCAACAGACTGAAATAAATGCATTCAACTGGCCTGTTTTGCAAACTCAGAGTAATTCGCTCTTCGTGGCATATGGGTATATGACAATCTAAAAGAAATTTTTATAATACTGTTCCTTTAGGATTTTATAAATATCACAGTACTATGACCTTGCTTATCGGCTAACTTCCACCTGGGGTTCAAACGCCTCTTCAATGGACCGTGGTCTAGTGAACAAAAGCTTAATGGATGGCTTGAACTATTCCAACAATCCTACAATTGGTGGGCAGTGGGCACTTGATAAGTAATCTCTGGATGATAAACATCTGACAGAATAGGAATGAAGCTGATTGGTTAGCCAGTACCAATAAGGTTTGTTACTGGTTAGAAGCGGCAAAGAATTTAAAAGTTTTGCCTCTCTGTTTGTCTCTTTGTTGGTTCTTCCCCCCCCCCCCTCTCTTTTCTCTTTCCCATGTTTCCTAGGTCCTTCTCTTTCCCTAGGTTCGACACAGCTTTCAGGTAAACATGAATTTATGGAGGAGGTTTGGCTGGTTAGGCAGTAACCATGTCATCTGCATCTGGAAGATCAGAGAGAATAGATCCATAAGAAATTTACAAATAATTCAGATTTCCATGTGTGTGTAACATTTTTGCTTTGCTTCTGTTGTCAGGTTTACTTTGGCATGCTTGACGCTCTACTGGCTTCTGAAGAACTCCCAGAAGAATACAGAGATCGCTGTCAAGTAAAACATTCATACCCCTTTTCTCCTTCAACATCTTGGGTAACTTTTCGAAGCTCTTAGTGTTTGCTGAATTTAAAGCCTCTAATTTTGGTATTCCAGGATGTACTGTGCAATGACTGCGATAAAAAGGGGACTGCACCCTTCCACTGGCTATACCACAAGTGTGGGTTTTGCGGATCCTATAATACCAGGGTAATTAAGGTTGATTCCAGTTCCCACTGTTCAACATCAAGCTAGTGAGGGTGTCTGGCTTTCCCGTGGTTTTATTTTCACATGTAAATACCCTTGATGGAAGCACCACTTACACATGGTTTTGTAAATTAACGTGCCACTAGAATGGTGAGTTTTGATTTTTATACCCCCAAAACTTGTGATCATCCCCGACGTAATTAAGGTTGGTGGATTTTTGTTCCTTTATGGATTTGCGGCTGTTCTTTTATCAATGCCTTGAGGAGGAAATTTATAGTTGAACGATCTCGCCAAATGATTGGATATTGATATTCTGTAAGTTTTCAAGTTGAATTGTTGTCAACTTTTTAAGTATTTAATCTTTTGGCCACAAAATAGTAGTAGGAGAAAGTGTAGTTTCGGATGTATTTTACGAATTGGACAGACGGTAAACTGCCCCGATAAGTCGTGTTTGAGACCTGTTTATGTATCAGGAAAAGTAAACTGAGTTAAGCAGGAGAGTTGGGACTCCGTAGTCTTGAACAACATTGACCGATTGGCTTATAGTTGCTGTACATTACCTCAGCATTGATCCTGCGACAACTCCACTGAGCACTGCAAAATAGCACCGTAGAAGGAAAAGCAGCTGGGCTGCATGGGTGGGAAGAAAGATGGCGATCGAGCAGCCGATGTGGACAAGTAAAATAGAATCAGCAGCTAGCCCACCATAAAGGTAAACCCTTACTCAAACAGAAAAGAGCCTACCATAGGTCCATAATGGTTTCTTTGTTTTTTTTTTTTTTTCCGGTTGTTTTGTGGGGCGTATTCGTAGTCTGTTGGTCAGAGCTTACTCTTTTCTTTTCTTTTTAATAAGCAAGCAAACAATTACAAAGAGATTACAAGCGATTCAGGAATGAGAAGGGGTAAGTGCATGAGGTGGGATGAAATGGATGGGAATGCTTCCTTCTAGGGAGATGATTAGGGCTCATTTGGCCGAGGTTATATGTGCTATGAAATTAGTGCTTCTGTGCAGTCAAGTTTACTACAAGCATTTCCACACTAGAAACTCATTCTTTGATTGCTTTATTAAAAACAGGAATTGGAAAGGATACCACAAATCCAAACCTAATACAATGACTGTAAATCTCTACAATTCCAACAAAGATCGAAAGACAATCAACTATCACAAACGTCAAATTCGTGAGATTAAACCTACTACGCACGAGCATAGGAACTCAAAAGCCATGTGTAATCTTCTTGCGACAGGGAAAAGATAGAAAACAAGGAAAAAAAAATCGTTGACGGCGTAGCGTTCTGTTGAAAGGGTGTCAATAAGCAGTGCTTTACACCTCTCCCCGTAGTTGATCCACTCCTCCTCTATAAAAATCGTTCGATCCAAGACCGAAGAATGATATCAGGTCTACTCTCAACAAAAGGGGAAACAAGAGATCTGAGGATCTGTTGCCGGAGGAGCCTAGTATTTGACGTGTTGGCCAAATTACGTCCATGTGCATATTAAATAATAACCCCAAGTAAACCAAAAATCAAGTTAAAAAAGAAATAAAGCAAGCACAAAAAGAACACGCAAGATTTATGTAGAAAACTCTTTAGTGTGAAAGGAAAAAACTACAGAGTAATTCTGAGATAAATACACTATAATAAAATAGAGATTACAACACTCAAGTTTATGCCCAAAACTTAAGTTCTAGTAAATTAGAATTTAACAAGATCAACTCTCAAAAAAAAATACAATCTCAACAAATTCTGGAATTTGACAAAAATCTACACCGTAACAAGATCCTCAATCTAAATATCACTACTCCTTATTATTGAAGCACCCAGATAACTTTCTCAGATATAACTTAATTTATTCCTGTGTAAAAATTGCGCCGAAGATGGAAAGAAAAACTTTTGAAAAAGTCTCCCTTTTTTTTTCTTTTTCTTTTTTTTTTGTTATTCCCTATTTCTGCGTACGGTAGCCTTTCTCTTTTTCTAAGTTGCGTGGCACTTTTTCCTTTTGAATTATATATTATTGTACGGCAACACCTTTTGTTGCCCTACTAAGGACGTGCGCCCACATGGGCTTTTTAAAATGCTCATGGGCTGGACGCCCATATAACATGACGGATGCATGGATATGAACTCCGATGAAGAGTATGAGCAGAGAAAGATGGATCTTAAGAGAGATTGTGTGTTTCGGGGAAGAGACTAGAGAGCAAAGTTGGTCCAAAAAAGTTTCATGAAGTCAAGCTTACTTGTTATTAAATTTGAAGTGTATTTTCTAGAGTTTTCTTTACTTTATTTTTGAGTAATGTAGTAAGTCAGTTATGTTTTTGTGTGTTGACTCATTTACTCACGTTGGATGAATCTTGTCACTCTCTCTTTCCTTCCACCTAACCATTAAGACCTCTTATTGTTCCAATGCAACCTTCCACTTCTCCTATGCAAATCTTAATTTCTCCATGCACATTCATCTCATCTTCTTGTCAAAATTCGTAATTCCTCCTTGGTCATATGAAAAGTTTCATTTATCTTGTTAGAATTACATGAGGATTATTTAGAACCTCTACCCAAGTCCTGTATATACCTTAGCCTACCTCTCAAGTCATTCATTCCATCATATCCCATCTAAACCCACAAAAGAGAGTGTTTCTAGTTTTGTCTCCAACAATTTCCATAGTTTGTAAGTGTGGTCTTATCTAAGTTGTGTTATCTCCTTTTTTTAATGAATAAGAAGTGTGTTTTTTCTTTTAGTTTGATCTCTTCTATTTTGGTTGTGAATCCTTGAACTAGTGTGACTTTGTTACGCTATTTGATAATCGATTGTTCTAGTGCATCGTATTTCTCTACATAGTATCGAAGCTTCAAGGGTGGTGGTGATTCATCCTTGGTGAAGAAGATCAACTAGTGTTGAGGAGATGGATTCAGGTGGACACTTCAACAGTTTCGGGATTGAGTTGCTCAATCAGTTTAACTACAAAATATAGAGATCATGTATGGAGTATTATCTTGTAGGAGAAGATTTGTGGGAAGTTATTGGTAGCACTGATGTGAATCCTCCGGACAGTACTCTGGAAAATACTGATGCATTGAATAAATGGGGCATTGCAAATGCAAAAGTCGGAGTCTATCCTGAAGAGATCTTTATCTCATGATTTGTTCGAGAACATCATCAAGTGCACTTCAGCCGCCAATATTTGAACTATCCTTGATGGGTTGTTTAACAAGAAGGATGTGGTTCGATTGCAACTCTTGGAGACTGAATTGGCAAATACAAACTCAAGCTAGTTTCATGAAGTCAAGCTTACTTGGAAGTACAACACCGAGCAGTGGTATAAACATTTCAACTCTATACTCTTTTTTCACCTTACCAGATGGAAATTGTATAGAAACTTACCCTTTTCTTGGGGGTTTGTTCAGTGATGGTTAGAAACTTATTGATGTCATGATTCGTATCGTAAATAGAACTGACGTGATGGATGGACATCTCCAAAGGCATTAAAAGAAAGTAGTGCCTGTTTCAAAAATCCGATATTTGTTCCCTCTGCCTCCCTGACTTGCTTTTCTTGTATCTACATTTCACGTCTGACCGGTAGCCTCAACGATTTGTCTTTGTATATCCGCATGCCATTTTCTCCTCCTGATTCAAAACTTTTAATATTAGTAGCTTCAAGTAGTATTAGACCATACAATGCCTTAGCCCAGCTCTTCCCAAGCCCTCTCCGGCAACTCCTCCGTTTCGCTCGCCATTCAGACCGATTGGATCCTGTCCCAAGCTCAAGCTCAAACAACCCAGACTCCAAACCTTCTCTAGTTCTCTTTGCGTCCCTTATTAATGTTTCTAGAATACAGTGATCAAAATGATATAACCGAAAAAAGATAATTGTTTTTTTTTTTATAAAAAAAAAATATTCTGAAAATTGCATAATAATTACTCCCTTAGATAATGAGATAACTTCCCAAGTATTACGAATATTTTAATTTGTTTGACGAGGTTGGAGTCATTAACTAACAATTGCTTTTCTTTAAACCCTTTGATCCAATCGTATAGAGTATAGTCTATAGAGTATGAGTGGAGCTGTTAGAAGGTGATATGGCCTGGAGAGTTGGTAATCATGGAGTAATATGCACTCAACTAAGTAACGCCAGAAGAAAAAAAAGAAAAAAGAAGGAAACATTGGTGAGAAATCTGGTATAAAATTGTCAAATTGCACATGTTATGTCCGTTTTTCTTAGGAAAACATTAGACTTTATTTATTTCTTTAATATCTTATCATTAAGTGATAAGAAATTAAATTATGTTTAATAATAGTCTGAACTGGCCAGCAGGTAATTAAGTTATTAAGTTATTGAGATTAGAGGTACTCGCTCTAGTATGGTGACTCATTTATAACTTCTTAATTATTTTATGTTATTTTATAATTAGTGATATTTTTAAATAATCTTAAGTTTTTTTAGCTTAAATATAAATAATTTATTTGTTTGATTATGAGATTGATAGAACGTCATCGGATCCCTCTTTCTTTTGAAAAGAAGAAGAAGAAGAAAGTATCCTCCAAATTATGTGCCAATTAGGTCACTATGCGAGTCAAATTGTTTGCTCTCTCGAATTAGAAAGTTTTATAAATATACTGAGATTCATCTTTTATCTTTACAAAAACAAGTATAAAAAAAAGAAAAAAAGCAAAGCAAAGCAAAGAAGCAAAGCACATTGGAGTCAGGATTCTTGCCTGTTATTTTACGAACTCAAATTTTAACTCTCAAAATTTTATTATTGTTACAAAAAAAAATTTTACTTTATATTTTCACTAATTTTATTTTTCATTCTTTTAACAATTTTTTCACTTTTTTATTTATTTATTTTTTTTTTTTCTAATGTATTCAAAATTTTAATTACTCAAAAATTTTGGTAAAATTTTATTTTTATTCACAAACTTTTTTACTTTTTCAATAACTTTTACGCTCTTAACTTTTTTACTAATTATTATATCTAAAATTTTGACAAAAGTTTCCAAATACTGTGTTAATATTTAGGAAAATTGACAATTTAGTCAGTAAATTTATAGCACGCTGACGATTTAGTCATTAGATTTTATTTTTTTACTATATAGTCACTGAAAATATATAGTTGTGACGATCTGATCTTTCCGTCAAACCTCCAACTGGTTTGTTTATCGTTGCGGCAACGGTAACTTGTAGCGGTCGACCGGTTCTTGTAGCGGTCGACCACGTTCTATTTCGTTAAAAATTAACGGAGATTTAACGGAAAGATTATATCGTTACAATTATATATTCTCAGTGACCATATAGTAAAAAAATAAAATTTAATGACTAAACTATCAGCGTGCTATAAACCTAGTGACTAAATTACTAATTTTCCAAACATTTATTATACTAAAATGTCCTTAGCAGAAATTACTGAGGGTTTGAAGAAAAGAAAGACAGAAAAAAGAAGGGAAAACGTGAAGACGAACTCTCGAAGAAGAGAGACCGAGAGAGAGAGAGAAAAAAAAAAAACTCACGAAGAAGAGAGAGAGGCACAACAAGAAAAAGGAAAAGAAAACGAGAAGAAGAGAGAGAAAGAGAGCATGTGAGGAAGAACGAAAAAATAGAACAGGAAAAGGAGAAAAATTAAATCGTTTCCCCATCTGCTCCATTTCTGTAAATACCAAAAACCCTACAGCTCTCGTTTTTATGTTGTTTTTCTCTGTAATTACGCTTGTGCTTCGTTTAGATCTTAGCTCTTTGTTATTGCATACCATCAATTTCCGTGCTTCTCAAGTTCCCGAGAAAATATAGCGATGCGATAATGCTTTGAATTGCGTGTGCTTGCTGGAGAAATTGACTTTTTTTCCGTGGTAATTGTTTTTTCTTTTGGTTTTAGATATCCCATGATTAGAGCAACTGAGAGGGTAAGATAGGATTTTTAGATTAATCACAGAGAGAGAGGGAGAGAGAGCCGAGAGTGAATGAGAGAGGGAATGGGGACGGGTTCGGACATGGAAGGACCATCGGCCCCAGCGCTTCGGCGAGACCCCTATGAGGTACTGTGCGTTTCGCGGGATTCCACCGATCAGGAAATCAAAACGGCGTATCGGAAGCTCGCTCTCAAGTAAAGATTTCTTATACAATTTCTCCAATTTTTTTTCCATGTTTGTACGTCGCTTTTTGCGTTACCTTTATTTTAATTCCTTGCTAATGGGCGTCTTAGATTCTGGTTGGCCAAGGATGTTAGTGTTCAGGACCACATAATGGGGGACAATATGCTTTATTAAGTTTTGGTACATGCTTAGATTCTAGCTCACTGAGTTGATTATTCTGAAGAACATGATTGGAAATGTGGATGCTGGATGGGTTTTGGGATTTTTGTAGCAGATGTCACTAATGTAATGTAGTTGTATTGTCGTCGGTGGTGTTTTGATGTAATTTTTTTTTTCCTTAGAAAGGTATCTTTGTATTGGTAATTAAGTGGATATGTGATCCTTGGAGTGCGGTTGGTAAGGTTAGTTCTAAAACTTCTGTATTTTGTTTGGGAGAAATCGCTTGGGATTGAGCTGGAGTTTAATTGTTTAAGCATTAGGGCTACTTGCATTTGAACTGTTGGGGATTCACTAGTTTTCTGTCAGGAATTGAGCTGGTTTTTGTGTTTTATACATAACTGCATATCGAAGGCCATTAGCATGACGCTTTGTGGAAAGTTGCCATTGCGGCTTTTTATAGAAGCTTCAAACCAGTCCTGTACAGTCAGTTCTATTCTCAGCTTTTGATTCTCAGTTGTTATTTATTTTCTACATGTCAATAAAAGTGACGGTTCATCATTTAAAAGATACTTAAAAAACGTAATCAGATGTGTAAAGTTCCATAGAAAGGCAATTGCTTGCTTATTTTTCTGTTGTTCTTGGACTGATGTGTATAGAAAAAGAAAACAGTTGATAACTTTATAGAAGAGGAATTTTTTAGTGCTCTGTCTCTCTAAAATGTGGTTTTGTTGTTCTGCTGAGTTGTCCATTTATTTGTTCACTAATTGTGATGAAGCTTATCTAAGTGGCCTGTTGAATGCAATGTGATTTTGAAACATTTGGACAGGTATCATCCTGACAAGAATGCTGCTAATCCTGAGGCTTCTGAACTTTTCAAGGAAGTTGCATACTCTTATAGCATCTTATCTGACCCCGAGAAGAAACGGCAATATGACAGTGCAGGGTTTGAGGTGCATTTCTTTGTTTTCTTTTTTTTTCTATATTACTTCTTGCAAAATGTTGTGGCGTCAATGCCTGCATTGCATGTGGGCATGCTTATATGTGTGTGTCTGTATGCAAAATGTTGGCAGGAAAAAAAAAATAAAATTCATTATACAAATTCTGAAAGATTTATAACTTTAGTTAATCCTGACCCTTAATCTCATCATCTAAGTTTTCTGTTTGGTGAACTGATGGAACTTTTGCACTTAGTGAATTAGAAGTAAACAATGGTTTGTACCATAGCTTTCGGATCTTACTAGACTTGTTCACTGACCGTCCATTTGCAAACTTCAGGGCCTGTTTGATAATGTCCTCTTTCTTGAATTCAGTGTTATTTTTTTCTGTATTGATGGGTTTTTGCATGCATACATGGGCAAAAGCCAGAAGAAAAGAAAAAACATATTCGAAAGGATAATGATACCAACATGTGTGTCATACTTTGACATAGTCAGGCATGTTGTACACTGGAAATTTTAAAATGTACAGTTCTGTCTGGTTTGTTGTAAAACGAATTTGGATGGAAATACTTAAAGAGTCTAAAAGTGATAATTTCTCTGTTAACTTTTTGAAACAATCACTAATATTCCATTATTACATCGCTTGTACTGAAAGTCGTAACCACATTGCTGAACCCAAAGCCAGAACCATGTCCAAAATGTCCTGCAAGCACACCTGGTGTACATCGCTACTACCCATAGCCAAGAGCACCTTGTCCCCCAGAACCAAGCCTTAACCACCCGCAGACCACAAAAGACTATCCCTGTTGCTGGCCAGACAACAACAACCCTTAATCTCACAATTGCCAATATCACTGGCATCAAAACAACACTACAAAGCCACCAAAGGCACCCAGTTACAATAAAAAAGCCCAAAACATCTTAAACTGACCATTTCTCTACACCTCAAAATCCAAACATCATGCTGTACCTGCCTGTTGGAACTTCTTTAATTAAACAGCACAATGCAAATGTACACAGATACTCACCATTGGCTCAAATGTCATCCAAAGAACAAAATCAACACAAATCAGCCCCAAAGAGGCATCAAGGGAAGTAAAATAAAAACCAAAACAAATAAAATCAGAAAATGTGAGAATAAAACTGAAAACTAACTTAACTAATGGGTTAACTGAAAATAAATGACAGCAGCAATTGATGAAGCTGGGGATAGAGAGTTCTTGGAGGGCTAGAGTGTAGATTTAACATGTAATTTATGCTCTGAAAGGCCGGAAAATGCTTTAAACAATTCATCCTTAGTTTTTATTCTGGAACAAGCACAAGTTAGACTTGTTTAGACAGTTTCTGTCCGCTTTAAGTACTTTAAAATGCTTGGACAATAACTTTTTGCTTTGCGTCTCGTCGGATTATCACCTTTACTGATGAAAGCCATGTCTTGTTTAATTTGTCTGCTTTCAGTACTTGAGGGCATGTATCTTGTCAGCATTATATCAGGAATCAGTAATTCTTTATTTTTCATTTGCCTCTATGGGCACGCTCTATGTTTAGGACTTATGTTTCTAAGGATAAATATGAGTAGGGCTTCTGTTCTTGCAAGTTTATCTTCTCACTTCCACATGACTTTTTACTACACTGGAATCTTCTTTGGCGTTTTACTGCTTCTTAATCATCCTGGTATTTTATAATGACTTATTCAGGCTCTTGAGGCTGATGGCATGGACATGGAAATCGACTTATCTAATCTTGGTACTGTCAATACAATGTTTGCAGCTTTATTCAGGTAATCTCTTATTTGATAGACTCGGAGTTGTTGGGATTGACCAGATTTCATAACCTTTCGTTAATTTGTCTATAGCAAGCTTGGAGTTCCTATCAAGACTACCATTTCTGCTAATGTTCTTGAAGAAGCTCTGAATGGAACTGTCACAGTCAGACCCCTTCGAATTGGGACAGCAGTTAGTGGAAAGGTGCTGACTTGGTTTGTATAAGGATGGTGTCGTACACTTGGGTGGATTCTTTTTACTCATTTTGCATGCTACTGCAGGTAGACAAGCAATCTGCCCACTTCTTTGGTGTAACAATCAACGAGCAACAAGCTGAGGCTGGGGTTGTAGTGAGAGTAATCTCAACTGCTCAGAGCAAATTCAAGGTACTAAGTGATTTCCAGTAAGATATTGTTTGGTTTTTCGGCCTAAACCTGTTTCTACGTGGGTGTCTGTTTGTCTGTGTGCGCATCTACTTTCTCTGCCCTATTCTTTCAGATTCTAATATTGGAACTTGATTTTCCAGTTACTCTATTTTGAACAAGATGTGAATGGTGGCTATGGTTTGGCATTACAGGTACCCACATTCTGTTCTATGCTTCATCAATCCATTTTCTGCTATTAATTCAGTGTATATGCTTTGACGTGTGTGCACTACTTGTATGGAAAATTGAGGGAGAAGAAATGCATAGATTTCAGTACTGTTGCTGTTAATAATTGGATTTCTGTTCCAGTGGCAACCTATGCTAACACAAAGACTGATACATTAGTTTGTAGTAAAGATACATTCTCACTTGACATCATATGGTTTGTTTTGGCACTTGCAATGCTTCTGAGTTTCCGGGAGCTGGAGTTGAGTCATATTATTTTCAGTGCCTTTATGAAACGATACTCAAAAGTTTCAATTGCCTTGAGGATTATAGATGATCCTGAGCCTGGTGATTTTGTCTTTGCTCTGGCCTGAGGACACAAAGTTTTTAGCAGGAACAAGCCAAGGTTTTATCAGTTTTTGTCCGTTTCACTAAGTTCTTGAGGGATAAAGTGGATCGCTTTAAAATAAGGTGAGGGTTGGTATTAGAGTAGTGAAGTTTGACAGGCTGATCTTTTGATCAGATTGGTACTGAATGCCTGACTTCGAGCGTTAAATAGCAAGAGTTCTATGATTTCTGCTCGCTCTGAATGCTGTTCTCTGCCTGCTCGTCTGTCTATGCTACTTAAATAACAATCAACGAGCAACAAGCTGAGGCAGAGTAATCTAATATTCCCCACGGCCTAAACCTGTTTCTAGTGCGCATCTAATTCTTTCAGATTCTTGGAACTCCAGGAACAAGATGTGAATGGTGGCTACATTACAGGTACCCACATTCCTATGCTTCATCAATCCATTTTCTGCTATTAATTCAGTGTATATGCTTTGAGTGCACTACCATAGATTTCAGTACTGTTGCTGTTAATAATTGGATTTCTGTTCCAGTGGCAACCTATGCTAACACAAAGACTGATACATTAGTTTGTAGTAAAGATACATTCTCACTTGACATCATATGGTTTGTTTTGGCACTTGCAATGCTTCTGAGTTTCCGGGAGCTGGAGTTGAGTCATATTATTTTCAGTGCCTTTATGAAACGATACTCAAAAGTTTCAATTGCCTTGAGGATTATAGATATCCTGGCCTGGTGAGTTTTCTGCACAAATTGTAACTGATTGTGTTCAAGAGACTGAGGACTGAGGACTGAGTTTTTGGAAAACAGGATCAAAGCCAAGGGTTATCAGTTTGGTTAGCAGCTAACTGTTCTTCTATTTAACTTCATAAAGTGGATCGCTTTAAAATAAGGTGAGGGTTGGTATTAGAAGTGAAGTTCGAACAGGCATACATAAGATCTTGTTGATCAGATTTCTGTCATCCTGACTTTCGAGTGAAATAGAGATCATGATTCTGACGTTGCTTTCTCTCTCGCTCTCTGTCTATCTCTCTGTGCTTTATGCAAGTAATATTATCCCACGGAAAAAATGCTTCTGGCTCTACCGCATCCATGCCTATCCTCCCAGGACCCTACTTGAGTGATAGCTATGTGGAGTAACCTGAGTAATATCATTTGTATAGTGAGAGTAATTTCTGCTGGTCTAGTATTGACTTGGGTGGTTTCTTGGAATAAAATGCATTGATTCTGAAATAACTTAACCCCTTATTTCGAAGGTAGTGGATGTTTTGCATTGTTGGAGGAAGTTTGAGGATCCAATTGCGTTGGCCTTTTTGAAGATGATTCCAGCTTGCATTTGGTGGAGTTTGTGGAGGGAAAGGAATGAGAGATGTTTCGAAGACAGGGCTGTGTCTTTGGCTAGTTTGGGGGGTTTTTTGTTGCATTCTCTGTTTCTGTGGGCTAATTCGGTTTTAGGCTGTCCTTTTGTGGATTTTCTGGATTTTCTTAGTTTTTTAGCGTGTATGCTTTTGTTGTTGTCAGTATAGTCTTTTGTACTGTCAACTTTCTTTTTCTTTAATAAGATTGACTTACTTATCAAAAAAAAAGAAAAAAAGTTAACCCCTTGACATGCCTCACTGTGAACTATCAGGTGTGCTCTGCGCCTGTTTTGTTCTTCCTGTGACGATTTTGACCTTTGCTAGGGACAGAGAGAAATTACCTAAGTTTCCTTTCCCAGTTGTACCACATGCTGGAGCAAAAGATGTATCTGTGAGCCATGGTCAGCCATGTTCTAGCATCCTGTTGTGGGAATTAATAAACGTCCACATGTCTTGGTGGTTTTCAAGACCCCCTTAATATCTGAATCTCTTCATGCAAAACCTGTTCTCTGCAGCCTTTATTGCTTCAATTTTAATCTCATGACTTATGCAGCTAGTTAAATGTTGGGCAAGATTTCATGATTCTGATATCGGGATGAGAAGTTAAAAGGCAGAAATACATTTTTTTTAAAAATGTAAAAACTAGTGCTGTCTCATCTATAGTAGTTTGCATTTAACAGGTTGGAAAGTTGATATCTGACTTGTGGATTTAAAGATATCTTTATAAACATTCTGAGCCTGATCATAAAGAAATCAACCTCCCATGAAGTGAATTAATCCACTTTAACCTGAATTTTGTTGTACTCTTGAAGTACCTTATTATATGTATGTTCTCGTTTCATGTGTAACAATGTTCCCCCTATATTTTCTTTTCACTGCAATAATCAACTAGGAATTATCAAGATTAGCCTATCCCCTATCACACAACATGCTAGACTATGTGGTCTATAAAACACACTTATTTTAGGTGTCAAGTAAGTAGGGTGCTAATAACACACAAATATGCTCGAGTATCGCTCATACATCTCCAAGTCTTTGAGCCTCCTAAGTTAAGCATCTCAGCCCAATCATTGAAAAGCAGCCTTCCCCAGAATGGATTTTCTAATATAGAAAGTCCTTTTTTTTCCTTTTTTGAGAACGACTGTCATAAAATTGCGTTCATATTTTTTTCTGCATTTGCTGATTGACTATTAGAGTTTACCGATATGTACCCAAGAAAAGAAAAGAGAGCTTACCCTTGGTATCTGCTTCTACTTGATTTTTATTAAACTATTGTGCTTATTCCCCCTAAGCTTGCAAACGTACTTAATTTTCAGCTATTTTGATGATTGGTTTCATCAAAGTTTCCATTAAACTCCCGGTGATGGTGTTCATCCATTTTTGTTAGTTTCCAGCTTTGTTTTATCCATGGATTCTTGAGGTCCTGTAACAATTGTACTACATACATGACCTCAGTAAACGTGAAATGCTGTCTTTCTCTGTACAGGAAGACAGCGAGAAGAGTGGTAAGGTGACATCTGCAGGGATGTACTTCTTACATTTTCAAGTGTACAGAATGGATTCAACTGTGAATGCGGTATGCAAGCTCATATCGGGTTGGCTTCAGATGTGAGTACAAGATTTGTGCTGGCCATTTCTGAACAAGTAATGACTGATTGTTTGTTGGTACAGCTAGCAATGGCTAAGGACCCTGAGACTGCGTTCTTTAAAAGGTTGGAAGGTCTTCAACCTTGTGAGGTCTCAGGACTAAAAGCTGGAACTCATATATTCGCTGTTTATGGTGTGAGCTGATTATTTTGTTTCTTCATCCTCTTGCTTTACGGGCTATTTGTCTATTAAGAATTGCTTGCCTAATTTATTATACTGACCTATACTGAGATTTGTTCAGGAGACAATTTTTTTAAGACTGCTACCTATACAATTGAGGCACTTTGTGCAAAGTCATATGAGGACACAACAGAGAAGCTGAAGGAGATCGAGGCTCAGATTTTAAGAAAGAGAAATGAGCTACGCCAATTTGAGACAGAATACAGAAAGGTAGAGATCCTGCCTTTTAGTTATGGTTGGGTAACTGGTATTTGTTGCTCCAGTATGTTCTTACAATTTTCTTGTAATATGTTGAAGGCATTGGCACGCTTTCAAGAAGTAACCAATAGATACACCCAGGAAAAGCAGTCTGTAAGTTTCATCTGTTGATTATCTTCATTTATTTGTATGGATTTACACTATTGTCCCTGGTTTCTTACTGTGACTGCGCCCCACAAATATCCACACACAACGGACATGCGAATTTCAGTATTATGGTATTCTCCTTAGCTTTTTGTTCTGTTCCTTTAGTTCTTATCTTCGGTAACAAGCTGTACTACATGATGGCACCTAAAATGTTTGGACTTTCCAATATACATGCAATTTTGATCTTTTGCTTTTTCATGTTTCAACATTTAGATCATTTTGTTCCAAACCATGAAATAATCCGAGTCCATTTTGGCCCACATTTTTCCTGTTAATTAACTTTGCTGCCATTATTCTTCATATTGAGCTTGTACTCTTGCTTGTGCCTCTGATCTCCTCATTTAAGTTTTGCAACACAGGTGGATGACCTACTGAAACAGCGAGACAATATACATTCTTCATTCACGGTAGCCAGGGTACCCAATAGTAGTGGGAGTGGCACCGATTTAAGTAATGGCAGCAGTAGCAAAATTGCGGGTGAAGATGCAAAGGCTGATAGTCCTGGGGAAGATGGAAGCTCAGATGGTAAGGATAAATCAGGCAAAAAGAAATGGTTTAATCTCAACCTCAAAGGATCTGATAAAAAACTCGGCTGAGAGGGAAGGTGTTTGGATTATTCTGGTGTTATTTGAGTATTTGAAAATCCATCCTTGCATTTAGAATGTTCAAGCCTCTATGTTGCTGTTTACAAAGGCCTGCATTGAGTTCCATGTTCGATATCTCTCTTAGCTTCACTGAGGTTTTTCCGGGTCTAACAATTTGGTTGTAAAAGTACGTGAAATTTTAAAGGTTTGTGTATTGATCTTGTATCCATGATGCCATTAAGGGAGACGTTACCTCCATGTTAATGGAGCATCCTGAACACATTAGTTTTGAAACTGAGATAATAGATTCATTCCTTTGGTTCTTGTTGGAAGATTTGAGTTCTTCACGTCTTTAAACATCTCCTGTTGTTAATAATGTGTTACCAAGAAGGGTTCATTCCTTTGGTCATGTATCATCGTCTGTCTTCGGTTGAAACTTCTTTGCATTGAGGAAGGTTGAAGAACATGTGTATTCTGAATATTACATGTTTAAATAACATCTTATGTCAAAAGTGGGGAAGGTTATGTCCTAGACCAAGTTCCAAAAAAAAAAAAAAATATATTGCTGCTGTTCTTTGACCCTTTCTTTTTGTTGGCGTGCCTTTGTTCTATTCTGGCATGTTTAGCGATGGGATCTGGCTTTGGAGTAAAGAGATTTTCGTAAGTTGCGTATTTTGTGGGGTTAGAAAATGGATTGGTGGAACCCTTACCATTATCTTTGTTGGGCCTCTTGAATGGCTTGAAATGTTGATATATGACCGGAAGTTATATATATATTATTGTCATTTCCACATGCCCTAGACGCTATTGATCTAAAGTGATGGGAGTAGCTTGCTGAAATGTTCATGAAAGTCCTGCTCGAGTAATTTTCTCCTTGATGTCTTTTCCTTGACATTTCATATAATATATGTTACCGAAAGAATAAATTCTTGGGATTTAGTGGGTACTCGATAAAGGTATGCAATGTCAAAATAAGGCAAAAAAAAAAAAAAAATTGCAAATTGGTGCCCACGGAACTCTAGGTATCCTACTTGATTTTGGCATATGTACTAAACAAATTGTCTTTATCTAAGGATTTTCATTTTAATGATGACTGACTAGATGTTCAACTACCTCAATCATGTCCAAATTTAATTATAATATAATCCTTGGTATTATTGCTTTCTCAATATAATAATAATTCCGATAAAGATCCGAACTAAGAAATGGAAAACATGTGAAAAGGAAGTAATTTGGGTCCACCATTTGAAGTGGGTCCTTCTGCTAGGGAATTCAGGAGGAATTTGACAAAGAATCGAACGGTCATGAAGACCTCTCATTTCTGATATCTAATTCTATCATTCCAAATCGGATCACTGTCATTTAATCATAGCTGTAATTGTCGTTTCACAAATTGACAGTAATTATTATTATCTTGGGTAGGAAAAACTAATAGAGAAATTCCGGTGGTTCAAGTGGGGATATTCTACGTTATGAAGCTTTTACAGTTGAATACCTAAATATATGGTTAGTGTATGGTAGACCACCTTAATCGGGGTGTTCCTTAGTCGGTTTGTCTGATTGCCCAAGTTAACCCTAATTGATTAAACCATTGACAGAAGACAATGTTGCTTATAAGCGATAGAATCTAATAGATTAAATGTATATACAATATGGGTTGGGACTAATAAACTGGAGAACAGTCTTAGGTTATCCGTTCGGGCACGAGTTTAGCCACCTCGGGCAACTAATTAAAAGGATAGGGATAGCTTGATGGGCACACACAGCTTACATGAACTACATTTTAAATCGGAACAGCTTGTCTTGACCTCTGTTGAATCTAAAGCCGTTTGTTTGGTTTTTTTTTAATGATTAAGACCATATTGTACCTGCTTGGACTTTTCCAAGGGACAAATTCCTCCAGAATTCTGGGATTTGTTTACTTAGGGGTTGTCTTTTAAAATAAGCAACATCATGCAGATTAGGAAGTACTGCCAAACCCTTTTCCTCAGAAGACCAAGTCCCACAGTATATATATATATAAAAAAAAAAAAAATTAATATTGGTTCTTCTTGTATTTCATTGCGGGAGATTCCTCTGTTCAGTTTCAGTGGGTTTCAGTCTACTCCGCCACTGTTTTTACATGTGGAAGCTGACTTTGCAGGCAACCGCCCATCCCAAGCCAAGTAATAGGCTATTGCCTCGAAAGGTGCATGGCATAAGGCAACTCCTTTCCTTTTTTGTCTTTTTTTAATTAGGTTTCAGTTTGGCCTTTTTCTTTTTTCATTTCTTATTTTTAATTATCTTCTTGGGAGCAAAGAGCTGGATAACTGTCCTTGTTTCCTTCTTGTGAGGCATGTCACAAGGAAGCCCCAAAAAGAACACAGGGCGCATATTATTGAAACTTTATTGATCAGTACCAGAACACACATCCAATAAGGAGATTTCTAGTAAGGAGAATAATGAAAAAGTTGTAGCAGGATCTGCAGGTTAAAGAAGAAGTGTGCATAAAAATTCATAAAATTTAATTAGAAAGCAATGGAATATATATGATTTCTGTTCCTCTATATGTTTACCACCTACCTTCTCCACACCCGCGTACCCAATCTGAGAAAAGAAATTGAAACAGCTCATCACAAGCTCTGTGGGAAAAACTAGAACGAATTAGAGGACAGATGAAGTTCAGATGGGTGTATAGGGCTTCTTCTAAACAAAAGGAAAAGAAAAGAAAAGATGGGTGTATAGGGGGATAGACTGCTTAGCTAGCTATACCCCATGTGGCATTAGACTTTGTGCCACTACAGGGAACTGTTTATTGTAGTATACAAACAGAATTTTCAATAAGTTTTTGTCATGTCATGTGCAGGTGTTCCCCAACTATGTGTGGCTTTGGGTTAGATATAATGTGGGTGTTTATGGAACCGTCCGAGTGTCTCTCACTTTATTAGCAAGCCAAGCACATATAGTTTGTCTCATTGATTGACCAAAGCTCCTTCTCCAAACCCATTTCAGCGGGACTTCCATTTGTGCATTTTTTAAAACTTTAAAAAGCTTTCATGGAATTCGCAGCTAGCTATGCTTTTTATTAAAATGTAGACATTCTAGACTGTGATCTAAGCTTAGCTCCATGTTAGATTATTATTCGAGGAATATTAAATTAATGAAGTTGCAGACACAGAGAGAGAGAGAGAAAGAGCGTCATTTCACATGACTTAAAGCTAACTCCACCCAACCTCCCACCTTTTTATTTTAAAAGAAGTAGGTAGTGTCACTTGGAGTACATGGAGGGGCTAATTTGAGTCAGACCCACATTTTTTGGGGTTGTTTATCAGTGCTTTGAACATATCCATAAAAGGGATTTCAATTTGAAAACTAAGCCACATTGAGTGTTATCTTTTTATCCTTTTTGGATCCTTCCAAAGGAATGGTTGCGAAAAGAAACAAAGATGATCAGAAAAGCTAATGGAGTTCCAATATGATATAGGATCATGTCTCAAATAATCCATCGCTAAATATAATTTAGTATGTTTCATTGGTTAAATTTCCTTGATAACCACAACTTGGTGGGCCATAAAAACGATTCGGGCGATCTTAAAACGATAATATCGGCATCACTTCAATCAACAACAAAGAAATAAAGCATGATAAGGCCCCTAAAAGTGTTTTATATTAGATGGTGGAAACCATTACAAGCTTACGAGAAGCAAAATAATACCCATTGTTTAAGAAGACAGTTGTTTATCAATCAAGGAGATTGGGCAACCGTGATTGGGCAAATCTCTCACCACCCTACTTCAATTCTTCGAGTGAGAAAGATTGATAGCTACTCGTGTGGGGCCATTACCTCAAAACTGGCACATGTGGCCCCAAAGTGCTCCAATGTGCGCGGGACCTACCAGAGTTTGTTCAAACAGTGCGGGACCAATCAGATGCAGCCTCACATGTATTATCCTACATCAGCGGAAGATAACCTTGTGCGATCTGTCGTCCATCCACACTCTCAAACAATTGATAGTTTCTGCCTCCTCAGATATTACTTCACTCTCTTTTGTCTAGAATTTATCAACTTACATATACTATGATCAGTTTGGTCCAATCGCGTTTGTTGTTTGTGTGAGAACCAGGAGTACTTTCAAGAGTAGGAATTAGCTCCAACTAGCATTGAAAAGCCTGAGTTCTTTGTATTGGTTTTCTCATCCTTTTAAACGAAAGAAAAGAATAGAATCTTTTCATGTCTTGATCCCTCTGGTTCGGAATCACCCTTCAAGATCCATACCTTGTCTGTTGTCTGTATATCAATACATGACGGTAATAGCTTCTGAGAGTAGCTTTTATTATTGAATCCAGTAGATGTAATCCAATTCACATGACATGTGATGGAGCCAAGAAGTAGAAGCGGATTTACGTGGCCACCTCTGGTCCCAGAAACCCTAAAACAGCTTTTTTAACCTTTATGATCGAGTACGACTATACACATTTATTTGAGGTCACTTCAGTGCATGTTAATCTTTTTCCCTGAGCTTAGACCAACTCCTTGAGCCCCATAGTACTGGCCCCAGCTTCTTGTTTTTCTAACCTTCCCATTGAGCGAGAAGGACCCAAAGAGCAAAATCATTGGATCCACAAGATAAAACGAAAAAGGTGGGTTAGGTTCCTCAGTAAAACGTTTTCCAATACTGATGAATTGAGATCCTAATCTAGGTCCTAAATCTATGTGCATCATAATTATTTCAGGCCACCAATAATCCCATGTTAGGGACTTCAAAATTTTGGGTCCCACGTTAATCATACATGGATGGGTCATCACAACCATTCCTTTACCTAAAACAAATTGACATGAATAAATTTAGTCCAAAATAGAGAAGTAGCTAGTATCTAAAATAACTGATACCGACCGCTGGCCGCCATGATCGACAAGCTTGAGTATGATCTGATTTACCTATGTCTTATAAGGCTGTGATATATATATATATATATATATATAGATAGATAGATAGATAGATAGATAGAATGACCTGTTCGCGGTGGGTACTCATGATTAATCATGAAATCTAACGGTCGAAAAGGATAAAAGCTTTCACCTCCAAAGAAGATCCAGATCATGGGGATATATGGGAAAATTTGACCAAGTGAAAGGCTTTGAATAGAACACACTTGAGACAGAGGAGACAAGGTGGGTCATGTTTGGAGTTGTGATGAAGACTTTGGAAAGAGCTTTTGAAATAGCAATAAGACATATTATTATGCTCTTTAATTAAGTGGGAGACTACAAAACCAAAGCTCCCAGTCTCTCTCTCTCTCTCGTAGTTAGTAAGATTCGGAGAGATCTCTCCCAAAGAAAGGAAAACAATATAGAATAGATTTCAACGTCAATCACGCAAACATCCTAAACAATTATTCATCATCATGAACACGTAATGGTGGGCTCCGAACCGTAAGTTGTAAACACACCTGAACATTCATTCATTCATTCATATGCATGATACCCGATCTCGTTCATATGATATACCCTTTCAAACAAGCTAACTCTGTGCCTTTTATAGCCCAGCTTCCCTTGTTGACTTTATTCACAAAACTGCCATCATATTAGAAAAAGAGAGTAAGAGGATTGGAAGACATAAACATGCGTATCTAATGCTAGATATGCAAGGTAAATGCCGATGGTGACACGTGGGCCATCCAGAAGTGATTAGTGGGACTGACGGTGTTAGATCTGGATTCTTTATCTCTCTGATTTAGGGCCCTGTGGATAATGCGAAAGTGTTGCATGCATGGACACTTTGACTTTGAGAGAGAGAGAGAGAGACCGAGTTAGGGTGTTGGTAGTGGGTACCGGTGTCGGCTCCTAAGATTGAGCCAAGACAACGTACGTTGGAGAGAGAGAGAGAGGGGGGGGGGGGGGGGGGGGGGGGAGGGGGAGGACCAAAGATGGGAAATCAAACTGGAAAGAGGAAGTAAACGAAGTTTCGGGCATTTTCTAGCAGTAGCCTTCAGGAACAGAGACATGGGGTTCACGGTAGCTCATTCGGGTTTGGTCCACAGAGTCTTGAGGTTACCAACATGAGATTACAAAAGCACCCTACCATTGAATGATGTATCTAATTTTTCTTTTTCCTCCGGTGAATGATGTCTCTAATTGATTTAATGGAAGATGGGTTCTCCACCAATGATGTACAGAAGTCCGGCAACAGCATTAATATTATTAAAGGGATGTACGTGTCCTGCATGCAGTGGCTTGGAGGTGTCGAGTTCTTATTTTACTTCCCCCACATCAGTTGAGTTTGAATAGAGAGCATATTCTGTAGGCCGAATTTGTTCTCGTTTGATCCAACAAATTATGTAAATTACCGAGCGATCATCTTACCAATATCTGTACATTCAGTGAGGGAAGCTTGCGAGTGGCTTATTCGTCCACAAAAGAAAGACGAAAAAGTGAGAAAAGAAGAGTGGTCTTAGGTCTATATCATCCCCTTTTTTCGTCCTAATTGCACTAACTTCCCCAACTTGGTAGACAAAGGTGGAAAAAAAACTCCACTTAATCTCTCGATCTCTGTCTCCCGAGAGGCTAGTAGTCTAGCTAGTGTCGGAAAAATGAAACGGCTTTGGATTGGGTGAAACTTAATGTCACTATTAGACCTGTGGATGGTGAGTTAGTTGTTTGTCTGCTAATTCAGCAGATGCTACGAATTTTGATTCCTCCAATCTGTGAAAGTGCACTGTTGGCTATCAGACCCTAACGCTTCTCCGTATGAGAAGCACAGCAGAGAAAGAAACGAGGCTTTGACTCCAACAGTAGACAGTAGACAGCCCCAATCATCTTAATACTTCGACCCGGTACAATACTCTCTGCATCGCATTCCATGCCCAAGCCCATCACCACTCCATTGAACAGTACGCTTACCGATATATAATTATTGATCAAATGGGTTAACAATCAGAATTATAAAACGACCAAATGGGTCATTATTTTAAGAGCAAAAGAGGGCAATCTGGCAATTTAACCATAAACAATAGAGAAAATGGAAAGAAAGAATCGGCGAGAGAAGTAAAATATAGATTGGGGTCCCGGAGTGTTCTTGGGTCGTGTTCCCAAAATTACACACTTTCTTCTCCTTGGGATGTCCGCAACCATCTCTCTCTCTCTCCCCACTGTGTACACATTATCGTGCCCTTTTTACTCTGTATATATACCCCCACACATGCAACAACTCCCTTACATCCTCATTTCCCATCTCTCTCCCTCTGTCTCTCTGTCTCTCTGCCTCCCTCCCCAGCACACACGCACATGGCAGAGCTAGACTACCAGACTAAACCAAGCGCTAACTCTCCCACCGCCACCACCACAACACGCTTAAAGCTCTTCGGCTTCAACGTCCAAGATGATGAAGAGCCCGTCGACTCCTCTAAAACCCCATCTGGGTCGTCGGATTCAGGCGCTTTCCCCCCCTCTGGAGACCGGAAATACGAGTGCCAGTACTGTTGCCGGGAGTTCGCTAACTCACAGGCCCTCGGTGGCCACCAAAACGCTCACAAGAAAGAGAGGCAACAGCTCAAGAGGGCCCAGATGCAAGCCACGCGGAACGCCGCCGTAGCATACGTTAGGAACCCCATCATATCAGCTTTCGCGCCGCCGCCTCACCTCCTTGCCCCTGCCGGTACCGTGGTGGTCCCGGCTGGTGCGGCAGGGGGACAGCAGTCATGGGTATACGTTCCACGCGCGGCGCCGCCGTTCCACGTCTCTCATGGGAGCGTGTTCACAACGAATACCGGACCCGCTACTAGTGCTAGTACGGTTGGAAGAAGTGCAGGGATGTTATCATGCGCCGGCGCCGTAGGGGATTCGTCGGCATTGACGATGGGATCGCAGGTAGTACAGGCCCGGGCCCATGGAAGGACCGATGGGCCTTCATTGAGCAGATTCTCGAAAGGGGATGGGGGGCCTAGTTTTGACGATGCATTGGGCTTAGACTTGCATCTTAGCCTTGCGCCGGCTGCTCCATGAATTGCGGCTCGACTCGGCTTCCATAGATGGTTAAGCGCCATTTGTTTGGGATTTGGACTTGGCGACTTGCAGTGAGATAGCGGTTTAACTGGCTTAGGGGGCTCGCTTAGCTGAGATCAGCTGATGTTTATCATCCTAAGCCGGATCTTGACATCTTGTACATTTCCACAATTATTTATTTTTTTTAAACGAAGTGAATTTGGATAGCACATCGCCATCTCTCATTAACCATAATCCTTGCAGGTTTTTTACTTTCTCAAAAATCTCATGCTCTTCTTTTTTTATACACACTCCCAAACGAAAAATCCATCAGAGACAGTGGGAGCTTAGAATATGAAATTTCTGTGAGCCAAGGAGAAAATTGGAGATTCGATTTTTAGTGTTAGCTTCCTTTTCGATCAAAGAAGTACAAAGAAGGAAATGGAAAAGGTCGAAATTTTTTCCCTAATTTAGTATATTTGAGGTGGTGGTTGAAATTTATTGAGCCCAAACCAACTAGTGCTTGTACATTTTTGGGTGAGTTTTATATATTGGAATCTTATGCTCTTCGGAAAAACCCTAAAATAGCATAATCTACTAGACCTAGCTAGTATGTGAAATATTATCCTCCATTTCTTTATTTGCTCATGAAAAATTTGGTAGTGGCTAGACTCATGTCTAAAGCCATTAGGGTTCTTGTGGCTTGTAAGCTCCATTAACAAAGTTAAAGATAATAGAGTCCTCATGGCTATATATATTCCATTTTTAGTGTGAATTGGCTTGTTGACCCAAGACATATACTGCCCTACATGACATGGGCTTTTGGCTCTTCTACATCACAATGAAAGTAATACTTGCAATTATTTCTACATTTCTTTAACTTCATGATAGTCAATAATATTTTATGGTCTTTTTTTTCTCTCTCTTTAGTAAATATTGAAGTACAAACTCAAAAAAGATATAACAAGCTTTTTTTTTAATATAATAAGACAGAACACATTATAGATGAGATCCATAATTAAAGAGAATATTACCATTTAAATGCTCCAACAACTTCACATAATATATATTGTTTTCCTTTTCTTGTTTTAGAAAAGGAAAAAAAAAAAAAAAAACTTGCCTACCCATCGTAAGGCTAATTCTCGAGTCCTGAAAAATAGAAATCTAAGTATTAATTATCTTCATCCTGTCTTCATGATATTGTTGTATTCTTTAGCACATGCATTGAAACAGTACCCAAAATTGAAGTGCAAAATTGGGATATCTAGCTAACATACTCCTTGACCTAGAAATTCAGTTTGCCTCTTAATTTCTGTGGTGACTCTAGGGTGTTTTTTCCAAGTTTCTAGGCCCTTCCAAAGTGGTCATCACTCATCAATGTTGTTCCTACTCCATCTGGGCCATGAGTTTATATATATACATATAAGTAACAGTGCAGCTCTCTGATGAGGTGGTTAATTGTGTAAATACTTTTTTAACGTTGAGTCTTTTTTTTCAACCCTTTAATGTTATCATGAGCACTCTTGCTGCTTCAATTTTCTTCGATTTAGCTTGACCGTGGAACAATTGCGAACAACCAGATAGGAGTGCATTGGTTATATAGTATATATGTTAGATCTCTAAGGCCGGGTCATTTGCCAGCGACTTCGGAAAATGGCGCAAAGACTTAGGACAATATGGAAAGTGGTTGGAATATCCAAGATGCAGGTGAGTAAAGAGTTTTTCTTCGTTGAGTATCCGATGAAAATGTGATTAGGGTAGCTAAGTAGAGCTATTTGGACTCCAAACAACCGCGGGCATGACTTGACCTCTTGGTAATTCTTTGTTTGTTTTTTGTTTTTTCACAATATGAAAAACCTTATATATAAAACCAATTTATTTTGTATATACTATAATTATGTATTGATATTTGTAGAACACAAGTAAATTCTAGGAAGTTAATATACATATATTAAAATACCAACTGAATCAAAAATTAGAACATCAACCAATTAATATGTGAAATATATAAATACGAACCAAGGGAGACGGACACTGAAGATGGCTCTTGAATCGGTAAAGTTGCTAGTTTGTATAAATATTGTCCTATTCCATTGAATAGATGAATACTTTTTTATTCCTGTCTAACCTTGCTTAATTAATCTCTTCATCTGTTTTACTTGGGGACATTATAAGAAGATTCACTGCATGATGCTCGCCTGGGTAATTCTTAGAATCTTTAAATAAGTAATTATTTTGAGAAAAAAAAAGGAAAAAGATTTGAAGATGCAAGAAACTTTTCTCTTTTAGGATTGAAATATGCATCAGATCTGGTAGCAGCTGGGGTTTCTAGCTAGACTCCAGTCACTCCAAGTCTCCAACTAACCCCTTGATTAATTGTTGATGCATCATTGATCTTTTCACCCTAGCGTATTGACTTGGAGGTGAAAGATTAATGTGTGGGACCGTTCACAGGAAGAGCAGTCTTGCCCAACTGTTTGAAATTCAGCATTTTGATTGGCTGAGCTGACACAACTCTAGTGTTGAGTCAAACACCAAAATCTTTCATTGTCTCGCACAATTAAGAGGTTAATTACTCTTATTGTTTAAAAGGTTGGTGGCTATCCGAACACGAATATTCATTTAAGAGAGAGATATTGTTGGGGGATTATTGTAATGTTGAGTAATGGCTTCTCAGAAATGTGGTTCTTAAATCAGCAACTAATAAAGGGCTCGAGTCTCGTGGGCGAAACAAAGCTTACGTGTAAGCATGAAATCCATAATATATAATGCATGCCAAGCAAGCATACCAACTGCATGATTCTAGAATTATTCCTAGAATCTCATAAAACAGACCCAAAAAAAGGGGGTCAAAAGGGCAGGCCGGTACTCTGAAAATGGTTTCTTCTTTCGGTGCAAAGTGAGGTTTAGAAGTGGTATAGTATAACACAAAATAGGTACTTTAAGCATCATCTTGCGTGATCATGGAAAGCAGAAATGGAAGTTTTGGCTAGCTGTTCCATTTGCGAGATGGCCGCGTGCTGATGCTTGCATTGAGGCAACAGGCAATATAAGAATGGTTTTATCTAAGAGGGAAATTTTGATATGGATTCGACTAGGAGACAGATCTTTTAATTCGTAGATGCTTTTGGTTTTTCCTCTTTTGACTTCTTCAATATTTTTCGAAGATTTGGTGATTTTGGTTTGATTTAGGGCCGGAGAGAGGAAAGGAGAGGTTTGTGCAAGCATAATCATGTATCTGAAAACTTGTGCACTGAAAAAGTTATTTTCCTTCTTTAAGGCTTTTTGACATATGTGTGTACACTAGAAAAGTACAACTCTTGGTGGTTGGTAAGGCGGAACTGAGAAAATCAAACTGATTGCCGCAACTTTTCCTTGAATATGATATTAATATTAGCCGTGGGTTGGACATAGACCCATCAATTGCATTAACCGACATGGACATCCACTTCCAAAAACCAATCGAATCTCTATCTTAAACTTGGGTTAACCCTAGTGGCAGAAGTCGCCCCCCAAAGAAAGCTTGATCTATATGCAAAATACCCAAGGCCAAATTTTGAGTGTTCAACTATCTTTTCATATCTTAGTCACCATAATCCAATCAAAGTCTAAGCCATAGTTTTCATTATACTCACTGACCCATTATCCAGTTAAATTATATATGGTCATTGCTTAACTATAAGTCCGCGTGATCAAACGTGATTGAGCAGGCTGTCCACCTGCCCGGTAGTTGTCGGGTCCATTAAAATGTTGTTCTCATGCACAGTATTAGGTTTCTTTTTCTTTCTTGCTTTCCTTCCTTTGATTTTTCTTTTCCCCTTTCTTTTTTCTGTTTGCTATGATCTCTTCCCAATTGGTTAGAACTTGGCCTTTAAAAACAAAAGATATGGAATCGGGTTATCGGATCTGCTGTTAGAAAATTACACAATCAACCAAGTTGGTAACACAACCAATTAGCTTAGGCTTTGCCACCATTTTGTAGTACCAGTATTTCCAAGAAGAAAAGGGTGGGTGATGTTGCATCTGGAGGCTGGAAATGGAAGGTAGCCTACTTTATATTATATATAGGGTGTGTTTGATTGTTAAAAGTTTAGAGAAATTAAAATTTTAGAGTATTAAATTTGGTGAAAAAGTGAGGAGAGAGATGATTTTTAATATTTATTATAATAAAAATAATGATATAATAAAAAAAGATATATTATATTATAATTTTTTATTATGTTAAAATTTTAAAAAATATAAAATTTTATACTTCAAACACAACCCATAACATAAGCATACTTCTTAGGTTTCCTCAAACCCAAAATTTGATTGGTAAGACTGACGAGCCTAGTTAGGCTTGCCGTACTATGTTAAGGCAGTCTACTTAATAATGCTGATACTGTGCTTTACACAGTAATGTCAGAATATTTGGAATTCAGTAAAAAATAGCACTGTATCTTTAACTGGTAGTTCTGGGATTAAAATAGATGTAAATGGTTTAGCGACAAGAATTTAATAATATCGTCTTATAAAATAAGCTATATACTGTCGGCGTAGGTGTGTTTATATATATATACATACATACATTAGCATGCATGATGCATCCCAGTCCAAAAACCTATGTTTACTAGCTCTTGGTAGTATAACCCTAACCCTGCAGAAACTCAGTTCCTAATACTTTCGCACATGTACTCATACAATTCTCCTCCTACCATTAAGATTCGCACGACAACAAAATCGTGTTCGGAAAAGAACTGGACACGTAGCTGCTTCCAAACTATTCTTGTTATAAGCCCCTCATGTGCAGAGCTCCGATCGACTTCCAGTGCAAAAGGTTTGTGCATATAGCACTGCCACGGCCTTTACACATGTAGAGTTCGGACTTGTAAGCGGTTTCCATACTCCACCTGACACCCCAACCTAATTTTCTCAGGTTCCCTAGCTTCTGCAGGCTAATTTTGAAAACCGTATGTTTTGGTCGTTCTCTGTCACTGTCAGCCTGCTTAATTTTCTTCTCTTCTACATATCCTTGGTTTTAAAGTGGGGCACCCATCTTCAGAGTACTGTAATTATTATTTTTTTTTTCCTCAGAGAGTACTGTAATTATTTAGAGAAGTAGATGAGAATGCCCAAGCGTCGACTAGTGTCACTGCTAGCACCCCAGTGACAAAAAGCTTTTGGTACTTGGAATCTTGAAATGGATGAGGATCCCCTGACCGAATTGCAGAGGATACCGGTCCGATTGAAATTGCAATTCTTTGTTTGAAGGGATATTATTAGAGTTGGAACTTACAGAAACCACACGGAATAGTACTGCTCGTGATAAGCTTTCTTAGCTTTTTTTTTTCCGAAGCTAAGCAATTGATAGTGGAATTGGTAATTTATCTAAACTCACTGCGTTGGACTACTATATAATTTTATATGTTTCCCTGCGAAGCTGCAAATCACAAGGACTTTGTGCCTCTATGAATGTCATTTCATGCCATGTACGAGTAATAATTCTATGTGTTAATTCAAGGTTGCACTCAAAAGTATAGAGGAATCTTGCATTTGAAATATTTAATATTTGATGAATAATATTAAATCAAATGTTAAAGGTTAGAACTATAAACAGTAAAACCCAATTTTGTCGGGTTTCTGTGGTTAATAATTAGAGTATATTGCTAGAGTTGTACGCACAAAATAACCATACAATTGGTTGTCCATTATTCATGTCGCATCGCGATCATAGGATCATCTGATTTTCTCTCTCTTAATTAATTAGGAAGTCACTAGTCAGATATGATTCCTAATAAGAGAGAGATCATCAGAGCAAACGTGCACTAGGGGCAAACTTATTGGGTAAACAACCAAGAGGCTTAATTACTAATTAGTTTTTAAAAAAAAAAAACCCAGAGGCTTGCTTAAAGCCCGCTAAAGAATCAGATTATGTAACAAATAATGTACATTTGTCTATATGAATGTTTTTTTTGTTGGGAAAGTCATGACCTTATGAATTTCCTTCCAAAAGAAGACAGATTAAGAGACTGGCCTGTTATGATCATATTAGTTTCATATTATATTAAAAAACTAGTTGCCACAAGTGAGAAGAATATAATTTAATCATTAAAAATGTATAAAAGTAAGAGACGTTTAATTAGGTACTTTTCCCCTTATGCCTTAGTAATTTAAGAAGCTGCCCTGTCCACGCTAAGGGTAAGAGAGCAGCAAATATATTAAGCGAAATCGCTTATTTTGTCTCTTTTTGAAAAAAAATAAAAAAAAACTATTTAAAAATAAAGTGTTCTATGTCAATTTGTATTATGCCTCATGCAGAATGCAGTTTTGGACATTCACTACATAGCGCGCGGAGGCCACACTTTGTGGCATGAGGGTGATGGAAGCAAGGTGAACTTGTAATGCGCGTATATATAATATAATATATATATATAAGGAAAATATACTTTTTGCCAATAAATTGTATAGATTTTTACACAATACACTTTAAACTATCAATTTTGACATATTGCACTCTCTAATTACTAAATTTAAATCTTTTACATCATAACTTATCCACTTTAATACATTACACCATCCAATACTACCAATGTTACATTTTGCATCATTTATCTAATAATAATATTCGATGACTTAATGAATTAACAATCATATCCTCAACATATACAAAATATGTTAACGATAATATTATCATTTTGGTCTAGAATTTTGATAAAAAATACCATATATCAAAGCACGCAGTCTAAGGTGCGTGTAACAGTACCCTTATAGGTTTTGTGTGAAAATTTTATTTACCCCATACGAGAGGCGGAGTCTGTGCTGTGTATGCGCGCGCAATCCAAAGTGAAAAACACAATTAATTAGTTTCGTAAAATTTGCACAAAACGACTGGTTGTCTTTACTCTTTAGCATCCATTGCAACTGTTCAGCATGTTATAGTTCTCGGGTTGACCAATTATTAATTTGACATTATGTTTTTTCCTCTACGTACGTCGGTCCCAGTGATATGAAGGTATTGCAGATATTCTTAAAAAGCTTTCGACAGTACATACATGCACATACATATCTATCTCTTATATTAGGTTTTCCTACCAGTAATGTTGACCTTGTGGCCGCCCAATGCCATGAAGCGACCGGATGTTTTACCTTTGTAGACAGTTTGACAAGTTTATGAGCCAAAGCTTAAGGCTAGGAGTATCAAAAAGGAAAAGCGTTTGAATATCGCATCTTAAACTCTTTCATGTCTTTTTTAAGGAGGAAAAAAAAATTTGTTTTTGGAGATTCAAACTTGATATATATCAACTGTCAGGGAAACTGTAACCAAGTTGGTACGTCTAGCATATTTATTAATTTTAAGGTCATAAGTTTCAATATACATTAGTTGAAATTACTTATAAAAATGAAATTCTTAAACTTAATAGATAGATTGAGACTGACTGATAGTCTTTTTAATATTACGGTGACAGACTCGTTAAATATTCCGTAATTATATGTAGCTCAAATCTAACATTTTGCAACAGAGGGTAACTCTATTATTACGTTTGGAGAGATTGATACATGATTGTACCTTTTTTGTCCTTTGAAAAAAACATTTGATATCAATTACTAGGACGTTTTCCAATATCCCAAGGACGACACAGATGCCTTTTCATAGGAATCGGGAAGTGCCCACACAGACCTGCTGTTCCGCTTTTGTACCCTATACGAGAAACCTCCCTTCCCTAGTATGCTATGTTTAAGTGTCACCGTAATAGCAGCTTACAACGCCACAGAGCCTATCGGAAGCACATGCGGCGTTATAAAGCAGGTCAAGAAGGTGCCCCTACAATATGAATGCAGACGCCTCCCACGTGTTTCAAAACCTGGTCCTACTCCTTATCTTTTTGCACCGGGATAACTTTATTAATTGGCCTCCAAGAAATTACTTACTGATCATCGATCTGTTTCCTTTTTTCAAAAAGTTCAAACGAGTTCAGTTTTAAAGCCAATTTGAACCCAAGGAATTTTCCTCGCACATGGAGGAAATTCAACCGTACCCGAAAAAGTTGAGAGGAGAAAAAAGGTGAAGAAAGCAGCTCGTGAGTTTGAACTTTACAACCTCTTGACGCGGCCAGGGTAGAATTGAAGCCTTCGAAGTAGTAAGTAAGCTGTAAGATTCTAGGAGGAAACCTTGGGACCCATGGATTGATCATCAATCTCTCACTTTCCGTGGTCACAGTCACAACTCCGGCCGTGTCAATGCAATCATAGAGCCCAAATTCAAATCATGCATGTGCCATGTCATAGCTATAAATGTCATCTTGCTGGATCCCTGAACAAGGTTTGATCTTGACTAGCCAGGTAGAGTATTAAGTTAACTCAGGACCTATCAAGCAGCTCTAAAGACCAAATGAAGTTTAATTAAAGCAAAGTCAATTGAGCGTGCCCTGTCAACTAAAAGCCGCGTGTTTGACACGAAGGCTGCTGATTGAAATTTGGGTCTTTTAAGTTCGTTTGGGTTGAGCAAACTTTGGCTTTTAGTTAAGGTAATGGGACCGAATTGTCCTCGACAACAGTTGGACAAGGGGAGTAGATTACTACTGCCGAACTGCAGCATGAACTTTAGTCTGCCAATAGTTCCCATCACCTGAGACCCTTCATGGCATGGCCACCGTATGACAATTTGCTGTGACCCTTTAAAAATTTGGGACGGTCCTCACGCTTTCTCCTTTTGAATAAATGTAGAAGCCGCCCCCCGCCCACGAAAGCATTGCGTATTTACTTTTGCCTCGTGGGCCTTTATGCTTTTATACCTTAACTAGCGGCCACAACTTTAACAAAGGGAGACAAGAAGGAACTCTGCTCTGATGGTCCCGAACCAAAATAATACATGGATCTAGGACAGACCTCGGAGGAGAAAAAAGTGTCTCTCTTCAGATTGACTGAGAGTCGTCTTTAAGAACACAAGGACTAACTTCAGAGTAATGATTTGATAGAGTAAAATACACGAATCCAGGTTGGCTGGCCGTCAGTCTTCAAAAGCATTGCTGCTTACGTTTTGCCTAATTTGTGGCCCACGAAATTCAGGTAAGACGTCAGTGCACAGTCCCATGTTATAGAATTTCTTTCTTGCATCAAATCAACTATTGTGCATCCATCCGACTTTATTAGCTCTTAGGCCCACTGCACAACAAGTCTACTTGAAAGACTCGGATGAACATGTTTCCGTGAGTTCTGGGTTCTGGAGGACCCCACTTGGGCCTTTCGATACAACCCCCGAAAGAAGGGGGGCGGGGGAATCAAAACGATTACAACGTATCAGAGCCTTTTCCGTTAATAAAACAATTATAATTGGCAATGAGGGGTAAACCATAAAAGGGACATTTTAGTGGGAGATCCCCCAACCTTTGCCTCTATTGACACTCCATCAGGAAGAACAGGAGACGGGTTGAATTGGGACACTACCTACGCCAATACTAGGCCCAACTAATCCATTGGGCTACCTGATTTTTCCTAGGAAATCCAGTTTTACATCGGCACATACAGCGCGGCACAATTCATGTGGTCGGGTTCAAGTACATGACCAATAAGACAGGCACTCAGTTTGCAAGCAACATGACAGCATCACAACCCTGGCAAGAAAAGCTATGAATTTAAACATATACACTAATCTCATCCGGAAGAAATTTTTTCGCTCCTTTAACCAATGCATGTCCAACTCTAGATTGGAATAAAATTCTCACGACATCACTCAAACGGTGGCAGAAGCAACAAGATTTAACTCCACCACCTTCTAGCGTAAAAATAATAATAATAATTCACCACCTTCTCTACAAACTACATAAACAGCAATCCACCACGAGACTGCAACTAATAAAATCTAACAAAAATATGATGCAATTCCATCCCAGAACAACAGAATCAAAGAATAATGTATACACAAAATTGATCAACTTTTAAAACTCCTGCAGAAGTCAAACACAGGAAGGTACTAACCCAAGTTCCTGTATTGTATTACTAAGACCCTCAATAGCCATTTAAGCATGAAGTGGGCCATAAAAAGGGCATATTTGCTTTATCAATAAGACCCCATGGCTCCTGGTCACAGAAGCCTCAGGGGGTTCTATCCTGTGAAAGCTCCCCAATGTTACATTGTTAATCAACACTAGAGAGAAAAAATTGCAAGTAGCTTAGAATATAATATAAGTTGTACCAGTCATCAGTCATACAATGGTTGGGGCACGTCCAAGGCTTTCCACCATCGAGTCCCACACGGATTCTCCCTGTTCTTCTTGTTCAGTTGGTGATAACTCATGTTACTGTTTAAAGGATTTTGAACCACCGGTGCTAGCTGTGTTCTGTTCAGCTGGCAAGGCTATATTTTCTTGTTCAACTGGAGGTGGTGGCTGCACTTGATCAACAGGGACACATGGTCTCCATATAGTTTCTGTGCCCACATCCATCAGTGCAATGCCCTTCACACTTAAATCAGCCCTGATCTGATCGCTTCTTGGGAAATCCTTGTTTTTCCTGGCTAGGGCTCTTTCTTCAATGAGATGCAACACATCACTTTCCACCAGCCCCGCTCTCTTCAAAGCCTTGTCTTTCAATTGCAGCAAAACCTATTTAATGGAAAGCAACTTCTAAATGATATATTGCATCCATGTGACTACTCATCTTTCAATTTCTTTAACAAGAGGCAAATAATTAAATCACCTCGGAGTAAGCAGATGATGATAGCAAACCCAGAACAGTAAGAACTTCTTTAACTTCTTTCTCTATTTCTACAAGAGATTGAATCACTGCTAATTGCTGCTGCTTCTGTTGCTTCTTCTGGAAAAATCAAAGAGATCAAAAAGATCATCTGTCATTTTACCCTCACAGACAAACAAACAGAAGGCAAGGTAGAGGCACAGAGAGAGAGAGAGAGAGAGAGCGCATCATAGGCCTGTTGAAACCAGTTCCAAACATATACCTTGAGCATGTTCAAGGAACTGTTTATGAACTTCAAGGCTTCTTGAAAAGCACCAGTCAATATCGGTCCAGCGTTCAAGTCATCTGACATCTTAGTCTGGAACTCACTACGTAGCTTACTGATGCACTCTTGGGCAGCAGGAGTGACCCGAGCTGTTTTGCCTTTTTGTTCTGGCCCCTCCTTGCGGCTTTTTTCCAGGGATGATAAAGCATCCTCACAGTCTTGCAAAGTCTACAATCACAAGCTATGTGAGTAAGTCAGTAGTGTAGTAAATCTATTTCAGACGACAGTTAAGATCATAAACACAAACAGGACCTATACATGTGTGAACATGTGTCTGCGTGTCTCAAGTCTTTTAATGGCAGTTTCGCTTCTATATCAAAAAACAATTGCAAAAGGGAGGGGTAATGGGTAGCATTGAAAGCGTTTCATCTCTCTTACTGGAAATTCAGAAACTTTTTATGTACAACAACAAATAAACAATTAAACAGTTGGAGAATCTGAATTTATATCTGATTTAGAGAATTTATTTCCATTATGAGCAGTGTTCCGAATTATGTAGAATATCTATATTTTATTTTGCATAAATAAACATTTACTGTTGTTCTGTATTTTGTATATCAGTGAACTCCAACTGTAGTTAGCAATGTCAAAGCAGACGAGATACTCTTGCACATTACAAATTAGGGAAGACCAGGTATCAGACTCGATTCACATAATACTGCCAAAAGATTGCAACCAATACACTTATGTCACAAAACAGATTAGTATCTATACTTGTAATAAACCAGAAACCTTTCTCTCTTGACAAGAGTGTCAAGGTCTTTGCCCTGACCGGATCCTTGGGCAAGCGTAGTTCCACGTACCATCCACTGGGCAACCACAAAAGATTTTAGTTCTACCATCTTTTAACTATCCTTTTAAAGTGTAGTCTTAACAATTTTCAAACAAAAACGAAACTATATTGGCCGAAATATCTAGGTTTGACTGCTTAGTCATCATCCCTGTCAAATTTGACCAGTGAAATATGCTTCCACCCTCCCACAAACCACCCCCCCCCCCCCCCCCCCCCCCCCCCTCCCCCTCCCAAAAAAAAAAAAAGCAAGAAGACAGGAGTCATTTCAAAGTAACTTGGCAGACTCCAGAAGTTCATCAAGCAGTTAGCCTAACTGTAGCTGAATGAAGAATACTGTTCTACCAGCTTTACAAGGGGACGTGACACATTCATTCACAAGTATCCATACACATGAAATTCTGAATGGAAAACAACACATCTTTGATCGTCTAAATATGATATATGCATGCCCATTGATTTGCTACGAACTGAGCTGACAGACTTCACAATGAAAACTGTGGAATTTAAAATGACTTTACACCTGATAAATGTAGCATACAGCATCTGATGCACTTTCCAGCTGTGAGAGTGTGTAATTAAGAGGAGATTTATAGTGTGCACTTATCAAGAAATGTCTCAATGCCAGTGGATGATACTGCTGAGTAATCTGCAAGAAAATGATAGATAATTTCAGATGCCGATACTCGTACAAGACTGCACGCATAAAAAAAGTCCTTAGAAGCAATTGACAAATGTATAGCCCCACTTTACCTCACGAATTGTAAAAAAATTACCCAGTGACTTGGACATTTTCTCATTGTTGTTAGTGACATGCCCATTATGCATCCAGTAACTCACACAGCTCTCTTGGCAAGCGGCAAAACTCTGGGCAATCTCATTTTCATGATGCGGAAAGATCAAATCAATTCCACCCCCGTGAATATCAAATTTAAAGGATAGGTAATGAGCACTCATTGCACTGCATTCTATGTGCCATCCTGGTCTTCCAGGACCCCATGGGCTGTCCCAACTTGGCTCACCAGGCTTGGCAGCCTGTAATTATTAGAGAACATAAGATAATGATTTCAAAAAGACTTGAAAAGCGTAATGTCACTTGCAAAGGTTTTTACACCTTCCACAATGCAAAGTCAGCTGGATTGCGCTTTCTTGAGTCAATGGCAACACGTTCACCAGCCCTATTGTTTTCCAGTTTCTGCCCGGATAACTGGCCATAGTTTGGGGATTTATCAACAGCAAAGAACACATCTCCATCAACTTCATATGCACAGTCATTGTTAATGATCTACAGAATCCACCAGCCAGTTAGATAAAACTTAGAATAAAAAAATTGTAACCACTATGAAGAAGCCACCATATCAAAGCAAAAAAAAATAGCAATTTCCAATTTTTTTTATCACATAAAAAATTGAGTCCCCCAACACCCACAAAAAGTACCACTCCTGTGAGAAAACCTTATGAAACTGGATGCTTGTATCATGGTATTGGCCCCAAAGAGAGAGAAAAATGAATAAAAAATAAACTACCTTGTACAAATCTCTGTTAGAGAAGCCATTCAAGGTCCCATATTGAATACTGGAACAACTTTTTAAGCAGGTTAAGTACTACCCTTTCCCTACGTCAAATCTTCCCGACAAACCAACTCCAGCTAAGTATCTCTTAGAAATACCATAAAATATACAAGTTTGTTCTTCATTTATTACATTTTTTTGTTCTTATGCCATAAAGATATGAAATTCTCTCATTGATAAGACTACAGACAACCAGATGCAAAATACACCACCACCTGACCTCACGTAACACCTGTTTATCCACTTCATTCGAACATAATATTACCTCATTACACATTAGCATTTGATGATTGTTCCTCATAACACTAAGGAGTTTCATGATTTCTTACAAATTCCATATTCACCAGTTATGCCTAAAAGAGAATGACCCTGATATTGTTTTATAGATATACTGCACTGCACATAACCATCGAATACAGCTCATTTGAAGAAAGAATATATAGCACTAGATAACCATGGGCACTATTCACTTTGACAAACTCTGAGCGCATACTATACCCCAACATAGACAATTTAAAACAAAAGGAAAACTAGTCTGTGCTTTAGATGTAGTAGAAACAGCTGATTTTTCAGAAATGCCCAACAAAAGGCAAACTAGTTTGTGCTTTAGATGTAGTAGAAACAGCTGATTTTTCAGAAATGCCCAACAAAAGGCAAACTAGTTTATGCTGTACATGTAGTAGAAACAGCTGATTTTTCAGAAATGCAGTCTGTGTGCACGGGCGCATGTGTGCTTTAAGAGATCATAATTCCCCAACATTTCTCAGATAAAGAGAATACCATAGCTGAAAATTTACCTGAGCTATCATATCCTTTATCTGTTCCATGTGCTCAGAAACACGTGGCTGATGGGTCGGGGGGAGGCAGTGAAGATCAGCCATGTCATTAATATACTCTTGGCAAAAACGGTTACTCAAACTTAATGGTTCTTCCCCAAGCTCATTCGCCCTACGAATAATCTGCATAAGTCCAGATATTAGCAGTGTGCAGATAAGCATTAAGTAACTCCAGGAATAAAGAATTACCAGAAGTATTATGCCTATTAATTGAAACAGCAATTGAAATACAACTGTAGAAGAAGGAAAAAACTCTTTCGTGATTTTGACAGCTCAGGATACTCGTATCCTAGGTAAGACTCCAGCAATTGTATTTTTTTTATTCTTTTGCAGGTCACTCCAAATTAAATCTTCAAACACATGTATTAAGCAATTTGAAGCTATGGTATGAATATAAGGCCTTGATATCACACCAACAGCTTTAATAAACAAGGGTTGAGTTGAATTCAGTTTCTCCAGTCCCCCCATGCTAATGCAAGTCAAGCGCACACTCTGACTTTAAACTCATCAAGAAACATTCTTGATGGATTTAAGAGTTCTATTGAGCTGGAAGATTACGCAGGAAAATTTCAGAGTTCTAATATTTAAGTGATGGTCTGCAATTAAAGCCCCCGAAGAATGTAGAATCCTATAAGCCCAATCCGCCACCCACTCACATAATTTGGTTCCTACTCACTGCCATTCAAAGTCCTCCATTAGTCTCATCTCACTCATTGTGGATACCTTTTGAATGAGAATATCTCAAGCAGAAATATTCTCAAGAAAACGTTCTTTTGATCTTATGCAAATTCTTGCCTTTGGAACACTGTAGAAACTCAAATTCCAATAAGCTTTGTCTACAATAAACATGATAGGGATTATGTTCCACTAATCAGAAAACATTCTTTCTTGCTTATTCTTCATGCCACATGAAACAATCAAGAATGAAAACAAACGTTTTCAAAAGGTAACCTCCATTGAACAAAGGACTACTGCGAGGGGATTTTTCTTTCTTTTCTGCCACATAAGAAGTAAAGTTTTTTCCAAGATCAATTATGCTAACATGGTCCTGTTATTGGATCTAGCAGATAAGGCCGTGGGATACTCTTTTCCGCTATCTCAAAAAAAGTTTAGAAACATGACTGAAAAGTTAACTAGTTTCCTAAACCGCCTTTTTCAGAAAAGAATAAAATGTTTCCAGCTCTGATGTGTCAGGAGACTACTTGCCAGATATCTGCAAGGAAAACACAAGATTTAACAATCCTCTATAGCTATTTATGCTTCTGCTTAACCCTTGATGGATGCCCTAGCCACAGTTTACAATTTGAAAGTTGTAGTTCATCAAAAGATTCACTTCCCAATATCCTCAATGCAAAAAATTCACTTCCCATGTCATAGTACAACTTTTTAATTAAAAAACGTTACTTGAATCTATCAGAGAAGAAACATACTATGAGGAAAACAGGCACCAACATTAGTATAAGATCTCAAAAATTAACTGATACCTCCGTGAAAAGCCCAGCATTTAATGAGATCTCACCTTGTCATCAACATCAGTAAAGTTTCGGACATACGTAACTTGATAGCCCATGTGTTGTAGGTATCTGCATACAAAGGTGTGCTAGAGAATTACTACTATCTCCATATTAAGTATATTCCTTTCTTTATCATTCAAGTAGAAAAATGCAAAAGCAAATTGTAGGACTCAAACAACAACAGCATGAGCTAAAACTTGACATGAGTTGATAACATCCAAAATTGGGTTAACCATTTCAGATGCAACAAAGGAAAAAAGAAATGAAACGGACTCATATACAGCATGTCAGCAGTGTAGACTAGGGAATAAATCAGCAAGCTTAGAAAAAAAAGATTAAATCAGTAAGACTGGCCCTAGGTCACAAGAATGGCACAAATTCCTTGTGAAAAAGACAATCTTTCATAGACCATACTAAAGGGGTGTACAGAACCCACAAGTCCTATCATTTTACTCAAGCAACAGCAGAGGTTTGTTATGCCAAGGAATGAATCTTCTAAGATTTTGTGGCTAGATACGCATAATTTAAGGAACCATACACCGATGGTAAAGCAGCAAGGACTTCACCAAGTATTTGAAAACACGTGTCTCATTCTCCCTTAACGTTCCATCAAACACAATTTGAGTCTTTTATTTGGCAATTATCAATCAAGACCAAGTTTGTACTCTGTCCTTATAAGGCCTAATTCAATTAACAGAATTACAATTTTTCTCCGCATGCATTTCACTTTGCATGATGCAATCCACCACTGCACATGAAATTCACATTGCCTTCTTGTTTACTTTTCTTTTTTCCAAATGCATGGCATTACAAATTGTTAACTCCCATCAAATTTTCCCTGGACAGAAAAAAGAATAACATTTCCTCTCTTACTAAACAGATATTTTCAGGATTGTTATTATTACACAATGAAATGCTTAAATTTGTCAATCCGTATCTAACACCAAAACGCAACCTTTCTTTGTTGGGATTATATATTCCAATTCTCTTCTAATTAGCTATCAGAAAAATGTAAGATAAATCAAAATTAAGGAGAAAACCTGTAGAGGACGTCGAAATTAACAGCTGCACGAGCGTGACCAAGGTGGCTGAGGTCATAGGCCGTGACGCCACAGACATACATGCTAACATGCCCCGGCACATGTGGCTTGAAGATCTCCTTCTGCTGAGTCATCGAGTTGTACACCCGAAATTCCTCCTTTGCCATCCCACCTACACAATTCACTCTTTTTCCCTCTCCCTTCCACTCCGACTCTCTCTGCCTCTGCAATTCAGAAAATGATGATTACTATAAATTGGGATTTCCTGTTTACTAAAGTAAATTATCTATTTAGCCTGGATTTGCATTTCCCTCAACTACTTATATATCCATCTTGTGAGAACCTGAGATGCCGTATGGCCTATTCACAAAAGAAATGTCATTGGCCTACTTGGAGACTCGACATCTGTGGCCTCCGAATTTCTATCGACAAAACCCTGTACCCTAGGTATCAGAACCTTAGTTTTTTCTCCATATCAATTTATTTTCCCTTTTACTACACCATAAAAAAATAGAGAAAAATACATCAGAAATAACCGAATCAAATGTGTGCGTGGTGTGTATCTGCGTTGTGCGGTAGGTGGTGGTGCGGTGCCGTCTATGAATACCGTGCGTGGCGGTGCGGCGAACGTGGCAAGAGTACCGCGATAGCTCGCGTGGAAGACGCTGTGGCGGAGCCCTTCGTTGGTTCAGCGCGAGATAAGCGAGGCTCTGGTAGTCGGGAACGCGGGGGCGGCGCAGGGAACGGGAGGTGCAGTGAGCTGTGCGAGTGAGGCGTACGTGGTGTGTTTTTGTAGAAGAAGGGGCACGTTTGGCCAGAAGAATAGCTTGTTCAGGTTTAACAATATTAGCTTTGTTTGGATATAAGACTGCACCCCCAAAAGTCACTTACTTCACTCAATGCATGGGACGGTGCAATTCTCTTCCGAAGGATCTCTATAGCCGTATTGAAAATTGTACAACATCCAAGATCGCCAGTTTGAAGCCTGTTCCGAGAATTGTATTGGTTTGGAATCTTTATTACGTACCGGTTTTCATGACAGATTAGTGTTTTATTGATAAAATTTTAAGATACGAGAATTGGTAAAAATAGTTTATGGACGTTGGTGACAGATTTATGTTTGATTGTTAAAATTTTAGAATATGAGAATTAGTGAAAATAGTTTTATAGAAATTGATAAAGTGAAAATAGTTAATGAAACTTAGTAAAAAAATGAAAAGAGAATATTTGAATGAATATTATAATAAAAATAATAATTTAATAAGAAGAGAGATTATTTGATAATTATTTTAATTATGCATAAAATTTGGAGATAGTTCAATATTCTCTCCACCAGCCACACTAAGGATGAAGAAATAAATATATTTGATTTTTGTAATTTAATGGTCTCTTGAGAACTTTATTATTTATGGGGATTGAAAAATTAGGCTTTTATCTTATAAATTGATTAAAATAAAAATAAAAAACTTAATTTTTGGTATTTCATGAGTTAATGGATGTTTTAGGACACATGCGTTTCAAACAAGCAATCTATCCAGAATGAATGCCCCTTCACAATCAAGAGAAAACCAAGCTGCGTTTAAAAAGAAAAAAAAAAAAAAAAAAACCAAGCTGTATAAATTCGTTACTGCCTAGCCAATCACGGTAAAAGTATGACGAAGTAAGATAGTGGGCCGAGTTTCTTGACTTGTCAAATTGAGTATGATTAGGCTATTCTGGCCCAACACCATGGATAGTGGGCCGATTTCTTTGACTTGTCAAATTGACTAGGATTGGGCTATTCCGGCCCAACACCATGAATATACTCCTAGTGAGCAAGGGAGTCAGGGTTCTTCTTCCTTTGTGGGTCTGGGATTCATTCCTTCACTCAAAGCCCAAAAGGAAATATTAGAAGAGTCAAGGAAAGTTCTCTGTTCTCATAGCTTTTTATGAAACCCTTTGACTATCGACATTAACGAAGAATCGACAAGTGCGTATTGCCTTGTCCTCCACTATCTATTGCATCCACCCATGGACGTGAGGCATTAACATGGTGCCCGGCATAGCTATTGTATTAATAATTCTGAGCTTTTATTTTGAAAGAACTATTCAATTTTCAAACCAATTACTGCACTTTCACTGGAATGGAACTAAAAATCCCAGCTCCAGACAAAGAATCTGTGAACAGATCGTTGAAAAATCAAAACCCACCTCCACTATCTCCAAAACCCTGTGGAGAGTAGACAACGTACAAAAATTAAAGCAAGAAAGAATCAACGACAAACTCTACATGACTACAACAGCATGACCACACACGCCCAATACTTTACTTCCTGTCTCTTTCTCTAGCTTTTGGTTTTTAGGCAAATCCATGACAAAAGCACTTCTTTTTTAATTGCTAATTGGTTGCTAAATTGATTCCTGCCTCTGCATTTTCATCTGTTCGTAGAACCTCTGAATAAACCTCTCCGCCCTCTGATCAACCGAATCTTCTTCGTCACCCGAACCCAACGGCTCCATGAACTGCTCTGCAGTGGCAGGAAAAGCAGGCAGAGCTCCTAACGTGTAATCTGAATCCCCTCCTCCTGCTGACGAGCCACGTAAACATCTACAAAGAAGGAACATGGAATAGATATCTCGAAGGTTTCTGCTCTTGATATTTTTTCTGCGGTAATGAATGAGGGGAGTGCTTGAAGGAGAGAACTGGTACTCATCAAGAAACCCGAAGTTATAATGTTTGAGAAGCTTGCACTTCTTGACCCTTCTTGATTTCCTAAGAAACATGAGTTTCGGAATGATGGGTTTTCTTATTCTGGCAACGAAAATGGGGAACTTGAAAAGATTCGAGGCCTTTTGGAGAATCGGCAGTCGTTTTCTGGGCATTGTGTTGGCAGCCTAGGTGAAGCAAGAGAGGAAAGGGGTTCAGTGACGAGCTCCTTTGTGCAGCAATAAAGGTTGCCTAGGGCTTAGGTTTGGCTTCGAAGGTTGGGTCAGGGGCAGGGAAGCTTTTAAGGAACAAAAAGGCGAATGATTTAGCGAGGAGCTGATTCGTGGTGGTCCTGGGGGAGTGCCAAGCTGTGAAAAGGTAGTGTGGTCGGTGGCATTTTGGACTTGCATCGAAATATAAAGCAAACTGTAGCTAGCTAGCCGTTATATCCAAGGTGGAGCTGGTTGCCATGAGTTTTGAAGTTTGAACTTTTTCTTGTTTATTAATGTTTTTTTAGGGCATTTTTCTCTGATCTGGACCATTCGACTGGTCCAAGAATGCCACCGTGATTCGTATTACCCACCATGTGATTGAATATGGCAGACAATCGACTAGAAAAACATAAAGAATTAAGAAGAGAAGCATCGGTTGAATCGAGTTGGATCCAGAAATAGCAGGGGTAATGGATTAAAGAGAAACAGTGTTTTATTTTATATATGATTAAAAAAAGACGTAAAAAACAGGAGAACGACCATATTTTCAATTGTATAATATAAGGAAGCCAATTCAAGAGTGTAGGAGGATATAACTGAAAACCCTTTTTGTTCATTTAATGAATCTTTTAGTGAATTGAACGAACCATTTTCTTTTTAGGATGGACCAAGTTTTAGCGAAGAAATTAGGGTTAATGACCTTTTTAGCCCTTGAATTTCACACCCTAAAAATGTAAAAATAAATGGTCACCGGGTTTCTATTTTTATTTTATTTATCAATTTGATCTTTCTATCTAATTTAGTTAGTAAAATGTCCAGCTACTTAACAACCTTACAAGTCATATTTAAAAATAACACGTGCAGTAAAATTTATTTAAAAATGTAAAGATCAATTTTTTTGACTCTACTGTAAAGTGTAGTCATGTTTCAATTTTCCTTTTATATTGATCCGCAAATCAATTTTCTTTTTCTTAACAACATCAATTTTTTCGAGAAGTATTAGCCTTTTAATTTTCATATAAAATTAAGAAATTTCAAAGATTTCTGTCTCGCTACTGCCTTGTTTTCTCCGTCTGACATCAAAGGCCCGGGTGATTGGAGACTATTCTACGTGGGGACGCTTGCTTGGACAATCCCTTTGCTTGTGAACAGGTGTACAATATAACTACGTACGACACGGAAGACGGTTGGAGGGGCTTCCTTTCACTTTAGACATTCCTTCTTTCCGTGTCTCTTTCAATTAAAACGAGCATTCCCAGCGCCGAGATGCCTTGACGGGTTGTTCAAGAAAGCGCTGCGCGTGTGCAATTGTATAGGAATCTGTTGATCAAATGGCATTTATTAAATCCCTTTGCCCGCATTATTGCACGACTGTATCTGTATCTCTCTACGCAGCAAGAAATACACATATTTTGGTCTCCGGTGGGGGGGTCCATTGCGTTGAAGCACTCCAACAAGTGAGGGCCCAAAGATTCAGAAAGCAAAAACAAGCGTTTTAAATGCTCGATATCAAACCATGGAAAGCTCGGTGCATTATTATTGTTTTGTAAAATTGAAATGGTCTAATATGCACCTTATTTCTAGGTTGGTGGTTTTTTTTTTTGTTCCCTATTTGAGCAATTACAAAGGGAAGAAGATGATTTTGAGGTTGATGAGTTGAGGATAAAATTCATTTTGCAAGATTATGCGCATCAAAAATGTTTCTTCAATAACCTACGAAAGTCTTAGAACAATAATTTACCGATCTAAATGTATTTTTTTGTTCTATTGGTACTAGAAAACATCCTAATTAGCACTCCTTAAATACCCCATGTTTGGTAGGGCAGCATCCTTAAATACCCCATGTTTGGTTCATATCTTTTTTTTTCTAGATATTTTATTCTGCCTCACAAACTCTCATCGTTGAAAATTTGAATCCATTACAATACTTTTTTTAATATAATTAATTACGTCTGAATCAAAATTTAACCATTAGAATTGTGAAATATTTTTTTTAAAAAAATATCTATTTTAATGGTTGTAAATTAAATATAGCGAGAGACTTATTAAAAAATAGTAAGTTTAAGAAACTATAAAACAAAAGTACCCTTACCAACATATAAGATTAAGGGTAATGTTTATAAACACTGTCATTGGATTGGATGACAGTTTTTAACAAAGAAGATTTGAGTTAGAAGCTTCAAATTTAGATCTATCATCAATATTTTGATATTATGAAGGGATAAATAAACTTTGTACCGTCTAATTATAGGAGTTATGACACTTTGTACTTCACACTATTATTTTTGTCACATGGTATCTCTTAACTTTTGATTTCAGATATTATGTACCTTTAGTTAAAAAATTTCATAAATTTAAATGAGAAATAAGTTTTTTCGCACATAAAATGATGGTTTTATTCTCATAAATTTTTTAGTAATGATATTTTTTGTGGGGTTAAAATCATCATTTCATAGGAAAAATATATATATTAAAATTGACGAAAAATTTTAATGAAGAATGCAAAATCTCCAACCTCATAAGTAAGAGTGCAAATTATATTTATTAATTTTATTTATCATCTTGAAAATTGAATGTTTGCTATAAACGTTACAGGAGTTACACGATGGAATATTACTTATTTTTGTTGCTGTTTAGTCAAATATAAAATAAGGGAAAAATTACACCTACCACCTCTCTAAACACTACATTTTTTACAATTTACACTCCAAACTATGGAACTTAAATAAATTGCACCTCAAACTATAAATAGTTTTACACTTTACATAATATGTTATAGTCTGACTGACGAGATTGTGTCACGTGACACACTATTCTTTGACTTTGATAGTGAGATTGAACTTCTGTAGGTTTGTAAATTGGAATTCAAAACTAGTGCGTTAAGGAAACTTGTTTGTTGCAAGGCTATAGGAGCTCGAACAATAACACAGGGTATAAACACTCTTCACCCATAATCTATCTATGGCTGGATATATTACACTCACCAGCTAACAATGTTAAATACTTCGCACCATTTGTCAAATTAGACGAAAATTGACTTTTTTCCCTTGAAACAACGATATGAAATGCACTTAATAACTTATTGAATTCACAATAATGCCATCAATTTGATATGAGCATATAGAAAGTTGGTAAGTATCGTTATCTTCGTCTTTATCTAATTTAACGGAAAAATTTGACCAATATTGTGAAATGTAAACGATTGGTAGTTAGAGGTTGTAATGTGTCAAAATGAATAATTTATGGCATAAATGAGTTAAACTGTTGATGGGTGAAAAATGTATTAAGTTTGATAATTTAGGGTGTAAATTATAAAAAATGAGATAGTATAAAAATGTTTGTAAAAATAATATGCATACCGCATATTAGAGGCACTAGCATTTTGATAATTAACCCCATCCATTCGACTCTCACTTTGCCGGAATTCATGCTTTCGAAATTCAAAATTGGATCCTGAATGCTTGGCATGGCTTTGTGTCGGTGAGTTTAACTAGCAAAAGATATATCTAGCTCTGCATCTTAAGTGGAATATCTAATATTTATGTGACTTAGCAAGCAACAAATTTTCATATTTGGGCCATGTTTAGATGCTTCAAAAATGAATAAACTTTTGTTTCTCTAAACAAATACCGGGTAGTGATAGTTTTTATTGATTTTTACATGGTTTGTAAAAAGTTGTGATTTTACTATTTGGTAACTAAAAATTTCAAAATTTAATTTTTTTTCTTTCTAAAAAACTAAGAAATTTTGAGAAAATTTTGTAAGATTGAACCTTATTTAGGTTTGTTAAATGTTGGTGAAAATTGTTAAGAATGTGTAATGGTATGTTAATTTTTGTTGAAGTTTGTGAAAAAAATATGGAAAGAAAATTATTTGATAAAATTTTCTCATGAAAAAAAAGTATTGGATTTTGTGAAAAATTTATCAAAAAAATATAATTTGATGGATTGTTTTATTTATAATAAGGTGTTGGGATTTGTGTGAACTGTGGAAGTATTCACTTCATTAGCATGTAAATCTCATTTCTTCTGCCATCAAGAAGTGAAAAATGATTTTTTTTTTCTATTTTCTTCCACCTTTTAGTTTTCATTTTTTTTTTGTTTTTTCTTCTTTGTAACCATGTCTTGTTGTTTCAAAAAATAAAAATAAATAAATCATGTTCTGTTTGGAGACAGGAGTATTATTTACAAAGCATTTAAATTTTTTTTCTAAAAACTAAGAAATTTTGTATTAATAAGAGAAAATTTTGAGAGATTGAACCTTTTTTTAGGTTTGTGAAATTTTGGTGAAATTTTTTTAAAATGTTTAATTGTATGTTAATTTTTATTGAAGTTTGTAAAAAAAAAAATAGAAATAAATGTTTTGATAATTTTTTTTTTTTTATAAAAAAAGTATTGGAGTTAGTGAAAACTTATAAAAAAAAAATGATTTGATGAATTTTTTTATTTATAAAAAAATATTGAAATTTATGTGAACATTGTCTCGAAGTAAAGTATTTGCTTGATTAGTTATGCAGTTCGATATTTAAATATCATTTCTTCTACAACCAAGATGTGGAAATGATTTTTTTTTTTCTATTTTCTTCAGGTTATATATGTTTTTTTTTGTTTCTTTTCTTGTTTGTAACCATGTCCTGTTGATTAAAAAAAAATGTTCTGTTTGGAGACATGAGTATTATTTTCATCGCATTTAAATTTAAATTTAAATTTAAATTTGTAAAAAAAAAAAAAGAAGAAGAAGAATAAAAGGACTTCAGGAAATAAAAACACACCAACATCCAACGGTAATGATGCGCACCGTCAATCAAAAACGACGCATCACCCGGGAAAGTCCAGCGGCGCGCGCAAATCACACCCACGGCGCATTTTAGCATGGACCCTATTATCGACCCTATGTCAACCCGAACGTTAAAACCGCCCTCTCTCCTCTGCCCCCTCACTTCTAAATAAACTTTCGCTTCCCGGCGATATTGTGATAGAGAGGAAAAAGAGAGAAACCAAAACACAACAACGGATATTCACAGTAATAACATCAAAGAACAAGATTTTCCCAGAACATACCAGTCCCCGTCAAAGTCGCGGAAAACAGACCAGGAGAGGGAGAAGGGAAGAGAACTCTGAACTGAGTGGTCTCTGTCGGAGCCTGTTTGGTTTGTTGTTCCGATAGATGGTATTAGTGGGTGTTGGCGAAGAGGGAGAGATTGTACGAAGACCTGGGAAGAACATGGCGATGGGACCAGAGAGATCGAAGCCTCTGCACAATTTCACGCTGCCTCTGAAGTGGGGGAACCAGAGGTACCTGCGATGCATGAAACTGAGTACAGAGGGCGTCGTCGGAGACGAAGTTTCTGTTGGAGTCGATCGGCGATCTCCAGCTCCGACACTGGAGAGCTCGCCGGTCACTCGGCGTCGGGAATTTGAGAGGAAGGGGAAGAGGGATTGGAAATCGGGAATCGGGAGCGCAGGAGGGGAGGGGATCGAGGCGGTAAGGGAAAAGCTCTTATTTGATCTGAAAGCAGCGGCGGATAAGATGAAAGACGCGATTTTTAGGAAGGAAGTGGAAGAAGAGGATGATGGAATTGAGGAGGAGGCGGCCGAGATCGAGGAGGTGGACCAATCGCCTCCGGCGGAAGAGGCTGCGAGGCCATGGAATCTGAGGACACGGAGAGCTGCGTGTAAGGCTCCGATTGGCGGAGGAAAAGGATTGAAGATTGAGGAGCATAAGAAGGTCGATTGCTCGCCGTTGAGGAGCGAGAACAATGGCGCGCGGTCGCCGAGGTTGAGAGGAGCGCCGGAGACGAAGGAGAAGGAGAGGACCAATTTAACGGTGTCGCTGTCGAGGAAGGAGATCGAGGAGGATTTCATGGAGATGCTGGGCCATAGGCCTCCGAGGAGGCCGAAGAAAAGGCACCGCAATGTTCAGAAGCAAATGGATGTAAGTTCTTTCTTTTTTTCTTTTAGTCCCAAATGGATGTAAGTTCAATGATTGAAAAGATTTACTTATTTTTATTTGCTCTGTTTAATGATATTGCGTGGTGGCGTTTGTGTGGTAATTTCATTTGGTTGTTCCTCTCTTTTTGATCTCTTCCTTTCTGCGCAGTCGCTATTTCCGGGGTTGTGGTTGTCCGGGGTCACAATTGATGCCTACAAGGTTCCTGAATCCGCTGAGAACGGCAAGGTAATTGCTTTCTTCGAGTCGGTTTTGTTCTTGTTTGGTTGGCTGGGAAATTCTAAGCACGTCAAGTTTTTTCATTTTGTTACTTTACGTGTTTTCACTTCTCGAAAACGACTTCCTCTCTCCTCAGCCAATTTTGAGTTTGTCTGAGGGCCCTGTTGGGCTGCGGATTTTTGTTTTCAGTTGCTTTCTGGATCGGGTTTCTTTAGCTTTGGTGAGCTTAACTCCTGTTGATAATTATTTCTTGCAGAGGTAGCAATGAGAGAGGCGGCCCGGGTGTAAAGTCCAAGGATTCTGTTTGCTGACTACTGGTAACTTGTCACCCTGACTAGTGTTATACCACACCTTCGACGTGAATTGGGAACTCGAAAAAAGTGTTGATTTCCCAGTTATTTGTGGTACATGTCCAGTTGTCTTTAATCGCTAATTTTGTTCATTAATTATGATTTGTTTCTCTTTCTCCTTATCTGAATAATCTTGTGTAAAGGAAAGATTGGTGGATTTTATTAGATGGAAGGGAAGTTTTCTCTTGAATGAGTGTCTGAGCACACTTAACTAATAGCATTTTTGGTTAAACAACCCAAGTTTACAATTGGGCGGGTTGTTTGCTGAGTTGAAAGCTGGAAAAGCATCAATGAGGAAATACATGCTCAACTACATACACTATTATATGACAGTTCGAAAAATATGAGCTGCTTGTTTTATTTTTCCTTATCTATTCCTGTGAAAAAGGTGAGATTTTGAGTAGACTAGCTGGAGAGGAGTAGATGTTGTGGGTAATGCATCTATGATGGATCGTATTGTAGTATGATTCTTTTATCTTCTAGGCATTTTAGGCTTGGTTCTCTGCCTCTTGGAGCTTGGTCTAGTTTTGTTCAGTGACCATACTCATGTATATGTTTGCCTCTTGCTTGAGCTATTGGGGTTGCTTTGAAAGTAGTAGTTCATCATCACTTTTGAGCTTTGCCCAATCCTGGTTCTGCTTCACGTAGAGATGTCTCTGGCTTGAATTATAGGGAGTGAATTTTTGAATTTGTTCAAGTGGTTAAAAGAACCCCCTTTACCTGCTGCAACAGGTATTTGTTTTCTCTACAAGAATCTGTAGCTACTTTTTGTGTTTATCGTTTGTGGGTCTTTAAAGCGTGAGATCCTAGCTGGCTAGTATAGGGGAAGTGGTAGTTTCCTGGAAAATGCTGAAATATATATATTTGCTTGTTTTTAGCATCTGTGACATTGGTACCGGAGGACTGCTCACCTTACAGAGTGCTTTATCTTATGTTCCACGGTCTTCTACACATCATTAAAATGAATGCCTAGCTGATTGGCAATGGTAGAGTTTGAAAGGATAGAGCTTCTTTATGCAAACCTCTTCTACCAAAAGCCAACGGATCTATTTTCGGTGACGATGTTTCTATATGTCCAAGGGATTCTTTACTGTCACTTCAAATCTAGTTGGAAAAGCCTACAATTGTTTCGTCTTTTAAACAAAAATGTTTTTCTCAACTGCTTCACTTCCCCAAGTGGATAATCGTTGTGTTCTAGCTGGGCAAGACATCCACATTGGCAAAGCAGAGACTCCCTCACGCAAAAAAACAAAACAAAACAAAAAAGGGAGAAAGAGAGAGACAGATAAAAAAGCGGAGTTGATATAAACTTTTTCTAAATATATCGGGCGTCTTGTTATAGTCGTGGTTGTTCATAAGGTTTCTGCCTCCTTTCTGTTTTTTTCCTTGTAATATACAATGATACAAATAAATGTTTTTCCTGCTAAGCAATTCGGAGCAATTGAACCAAGACCAAGGGCTGCTAATCGATTCAGCGAGTTGACCAGGATTATCTTTTGGGCAATGAATACGAGTCCAAATTCTGGCGGCCGACTATTTTATTACTCAACGGGCGTCGGCTCTAGAGACTCGACCCTCCACTCCGAGTCTCCGAGTCGTTGGTCGTGGATCCGGTCTGTTCTGGCTGGGCTTGAATATTTCCGAGCTAAGAAGAAAGAACGAAAGTAATCCCGCGAAGTTACCACGGAGCTGCTCATATCCAGGTCTTGCAAACGAGTTTTTCTTCAGATCAGGCTTAAAACGTTTTATGCGTGCCTCCCCTGCCCCCGCTTCTCCGGTGGCCCAGTGGTCCGACTTGGTGTTGTGGGGTACAGGGTTTCTCTCTACTTTTTATGACTTCCGAGGTTTCATTCTCTCGCCCTCTACCAACTCCCGCTCTCTGCCCTCGTCACCAATTTCCGCTCTATTTAACGCCAATCATCTCGATATCATTGCCCTGGTAAGTTGATCTTTTACCTTCAAATTTCTGGATTTGTACTTGTTTTGTTTTCAACATTAATCTGGCTGGCGCTTGCTTTTGGATTGATTTGTGCTGTTTTCGTTGTTTTGATTAAAATTTGAGCTGATTTTTGGTTTGGGTGTATGTGCATAATGTACGTTGTTTGGTTGTTCGAAGTCTTGACGGGTAACCATCTTGCAAGTTTAAAGAGACGTACAGCAATAATGGTTCAACCCTACCACGGTCCACAGCGCCTTTGGTGTCTAACCCCAAGGTTTTTTTTTTTTTTTTGGCTAAAGATCTGTTTTGTTCCCGGATTTTATACTCTTTTTAAAAATGGTCCCGGACTTCAAACATGATCACCAGTTTTTGAAATTTTCGTCATGTTCGTTTTCATCTTTTTATAGAATTTGAATTTTACTTTTATTTTTACAATCAAATATCATAACATACACGTATTTTAATACAACACTTTATTACTTTTTTACACACACCAATCCCTTTCAACAACTTTATTACAATGGTCCCGGACTTCAAACAGATCACCAGTTTTTGAAATTTTCGGTTATGTTCGTTTTCATCTTTTTTTATAGAATTTGAATCTTACTTTTATTTTTACAATCCAAACATCATAACATACACGCATTTTATACAAAACTTTATTACTTTTTTTACACACACCAATCCCTTTCAACAACTTATGCATGCATTTTTTACAATTTTAACACCACCTAAATATTCACAATTTCATCAGAATCCTAAACAAAACATGAAAATGAACATCACCGAACCACTTTGTTAAAAAAACTCCTTTAGTTAGTTTTATAACGATGATACACGTTTCTACAAATCAAATTTCAACACGTGTATATTTCTCTAATCAAGTTTCTACACGTGGTTATCATTTTGGGTTCGACATATAAAGCTCATTAGATGTCTATACTTAAGGTTAACAGAGATACTGGATTGATAAAATTAAAAAAACCCATAGACTACTTGTGACTAAAGTGAAAATTCAAGGATTTTTTTTTTAAAAAAGGTGCAAAATCTAAGGAATAAAAATGTCTTTTAATTTTTTATTTTTTTTTTAAGTGTCTACCCCAAGGGTTCTTAAAAGGGTGGAGATAGAATTTGTTCCAACCGATGCTCGCCCATGTGGTGTGATTAGAAAAGAAACTCACTTGACAAAACCAAAAACAAAATAGTGTAAACTTTTTTCCAATATTTGGAATTTTTTTCTAGTAATATGTAAAATTTGTTGCACCGAACTTTGTACACCAGACTCGGACAACCTCATGCAGCTGAGAGATTTTTTGACCGTTCTAATATCGCAAAGTAGATACCCTTTCATCTTAGTTGTAAGGTGCTGATATGGGCTGAAAATTTGAGAGTTGGAGCCCAGAGTATTAGATCGTACTCCGGAGGACTGGGTTGGGCTTGGTTGTCCTGACTTCATTACTGTTTGGGTGAGGATTGGACTTTATGAATTGTGGTCCAATCTGGTTCAGGCCTGGGCCCATGGACACTCCTAAAATTGGTTTCTTTGGAGTGCATTCTTTTTTGGACCTAAACTTGTCGTGGAAATTCATGTCCGGGAAAAAAATGAAGAAGAGAAAGTGTGGTTAATTTCCTAACATTGCTCTTCTGCTACGTTAATTAATACTTAAATAGATTTTTCTTAAAATAAAACCAAAAATTGCGTTATAAGAAGTTTAATTGCTACAGTTAGTTTAAATCATTTCATACACCCACTACTGTTATTTTAAATCCGGTATCTTTTAAGTCAAAGTTAATCCTATCAATATATACAACAGATAGTTCTATTAGTTATACTAAACCAAATTATCATTTAATGACTTAATCTTTGAATCTTTATTTTTAATATTCATGTAGACAATAAATTAATTCAGAAAAAAAAAAGTTCTGCGTGTGAAACACGTACTCTCTATTATTAGTGGACTTCAATGTCAACTTTTGTTTTTCCTAATAACAACGTGCCTGCTGCACCTCTAACGAAATATGTACTTTCCAGTGACTATTTCTAAATTATGGAGGCGACCACCCAATTTGTCCCAATTTGCAATTCACACTCTAAACTACCTATATATTTACACTTTGCACTCTATGTGAAGATCTCACTTTTCAAATAGATAAAAAATGAAACATGTAATCCAATCTTAATAGTTGAATTGTGACATTGGTACAAAGTGTAAACTAATTGGTAGTTTGGAATGCAATGTATCAACTTTGGTCGTTTAGGGTTTAAATTACAAAATGAATGATAGTTAAAGAGTGCAAAATGTATTTTGTAAAAAAAAAAAATTAATTGTGTTGAATAAGTGATAGAAAAGAGCTTTGAGTGAAAATATATATAGTTAGGATCTTTGTAATTTTTTGCACAACTTTTAGAGATGGATAAATATAGTAGGTGAATCTCAAATAATTTAATATTATTTATATAAAATTTCGGTCAGCATGAGCCTTATAATGGATTCACCTATTATTTATCTCTCTTTAAATTACATAATGTAATTTAAAAATAAAATTACAAAAGATTTTAATCTAAAAATAAGTGATATCTTCTCCATTTATCTATCTACAAATTCATGCAGCTTTAAAGCTCTCATTTGTGAACCAAACATGATGATTCGTGGCTAGGCTTTTTCTATTAATCTTGATTGACCCGTCAAAAAGGTTGGTCTTCACACATGTTTTTCCAAGTTTGACTGTTCTGATCTTTTTTATGTCTGATTCTTTAGATAGAAAAACGCTCATGGGATTGGAGATTGGGGACAGAAGAAATGGGCCACGTTAGAGTGGTTGTGACAACTAAGCTAATACAAACAACAAAACAATTTATTAAATCGACCAGACGAATCTTTGCATTAGCAAAGCTAAAAAAAGTTAAGAGGACCCCCTAAATCAATTATCTCCTTTGTGAAATCCCCAATCCTTTGAAGCAACTGTTTGTTCTAATGTCACACTATACAACAAAAAGACCAAAATTAAAGGGTTCCCAAATCAATGTATTATATTTACATTCATACCAAAAGAAAACACCAAAAGAAGGCCTCAATCAGACTCCCAAAAGAACAAAAAACAGCCACAGAATATTAACAAAGAATTCAAGAGAGAGAGAGAGAGAGCATGGGATCGGAGAGGCACAAAAGAAGGAAACTTGTTTCTTTGTCTCCCGAGCCCATAACATGTTGATGTGCATGAAGAGTTACTGTCCATTCAGCCCTCCAATTCGTCCCAAAAACAAGAGAGAGAGAGAGAGAGAAACTCTGGCTTTTTTTTTTTTTTTCGATTTTTTCTGCAGTAAAGTTTCTTTGAATTTACAGATCCTGATCACATGCTGGTTCATGAAACAAAAAGATTGACAGCTAAATGCATCAGAACTTGAACATGAGCCACGAGAGAAGCTGGAAGCATATCATTTCTTCTTCTTTTTAACCTTACCGTTACAGAAAAGAGAACCAAACCCGAAGAGACTTACAGTTACTTTAGAAATGTACGGTGGTGGCAGGTTCAAAACAGGACTAATACGAACCCCATTGGCGTAGGATCCACAACTCTTCTTGGAGGAAGATCTTTGTGTGGAACTGTAGGGATAATATGTAGTCGAATATGATGCTGATGACTTTCTACTTGAAAGGGAGGGTTGTTTCTGCAATTGCGGCTTCTGGGTTTCCTTTGAAACGGACGTCGCTTGTTTGGCATTCGGAGCAGAACCGGTTGAATTGCTTCTTGATAAGAACTGTAGTGATCGCATTAGGCTTCTGCTTCTGGTACTGTCACAATTGAGGCTGCTACTTCGTCTGAACTGCCAGAAAGATTTTGATGGTGGCTTCTCTTCCGCGTCACAACTGGTGGACAAAAACTCTTTGAGCAGCTTCTTTTCTGTGCTCCCAGTACATGAAGGCTGAGGACAAGAAGAAACAGGCTCCGATGGGCGTATTTCATCTGGGAAAGTGACAACATTTTGCTTAATTTCTTTGGCACGGATCTTGCCGTTGGAGAAAAGCTCATCAGCCGGACACAGTTCTTGCGCAAAGCTGTTGCCAATGCAGAAGACGAAGTCAGAGCTGGAATCCAAGAGAGTCAAGTCCGAGCGCCGGCGGTGATGATCTTCATTTGAGAAAACATTTGACTGGTTCAGATCATAGGAAAAGGAGATTCTTGGGCTGATTCCCGTGCTTGAAATCTCCGAGCAGACATCAATGGCCATGGCAATGAGTGCCCCAGACACAGCAACCAACAAATCTGTTATCAGGAAGTGAAGGGGGGGATATTATTGGGTTTCGTTTCGGAACGGCGGCTAGGAGTTTCAAAAACAAGCTGCAAAGGATGTCATCGATTTGGAGTCAACAGGAAGCAAAATGAGAAGCAAAAGTCAGAAATTGCAGGCTTTAGCTTTTCTTCCTGTCTGAGCTGAGCTATGAGCATCTTTTCAACACTGGGAAATCAGGGGTGTGATGTATTGTGGGAACAGAAGCAGAGTGAAAAATTGACTCTGATTCCATTGTTCGAAGCTGTCATCAGAAAAAGAAGAGTAAAGACTAAAAGAGATTGAAAGCAGTCGAATTGAAGCACCGAAAGGCTACAAAAGGATCCCTATCTCACTGGTTTCCAAAGACACTTTTAACTTCACTACCGGGAATCCCATACAATGAAAGGGAGAGATATATAAAGAGCCTTCACCCTGTGATTCTACAGTCCAAAGGGAACTTAAATTAGAGTTGCCTTAAAAACTTTTTGTTAGAAACAAAAATAAAAGTAAAGAATTTAATGGCAGGTGCAAATTAATATGTTTCCCATGGAAGGCTTATTTGGTTAAGTACCTATTCATAATAGACAAAAATAACCCTTCATAAGTATACATCTTTTGTGATACAACTTTTAAAAATGGGGCTAAATAAATACACTTTTTATTTATCAAGAAAGGTTTTGACACATTATACCTTCCAATCAATTTGTCGAAAATTGAGTTTTTTATTTTTACTTTTATGTTTGAAATGATAATAATGGCCTAGATAACAATGAATTGACAATAATAAGCTCACATATGTAAAGTGCATAAGGGACATTATCGTTATTTTGATCTAATTTGACAGAAAATATTGACCAAAAAATGTATAAGATTTGTTGTCGAAGGATGCAATGTGCTAAAGAGGGGAGTTTAGGATGGAATGTATAAACTCCTTATACTGGATGTATGAAAAGTATATTTATTCTTTTATTTATTATCTTTTAAAATTAAAAAATAATAAAAAATTCTCCCCTAAATCAACTCCTTCGCGGGATATTTCTCCATATTGACTATAGATCCTTTTCAAAATCTAACCTAACGCCATGCACGGAAGCACTTGACTCCAATTCAAATTTGATGTGCATCACAACCAAACTGATTGAAACTATAAATATTTCTTTAACACAAATGATAGGAAGCACCATTATTTCAGCATAAAATTTTGGCAAACTTTGTATCTGCTGTGGATTGCATCCCATATTTTTCATTTTTTTCTGGGAAAAAAAAAACACTATAGAACCTTAAAACCACTAATCAAATGCTGCATTCCAAGTTGGTGATTAAAAATCTTAATAGATCTCACATTAGATGTGCATTAGGATAAGCACTTTCAAGTTTTTATATACTCAGACAAATCCAACCCCCTTTTAATGTTGAATTTAAAATGGGGCTGTGAAGTTGTCCTTTGCCTGGTGGAAGCACAAGGTTTTGATAATTGAGGGGGCTAACCAACTATATATGCCACGAGATGTAGGGTCCATCAATTGATTTATTTGGTGGGGTATGGGGGACATTATTTATGCGTGACTAGGCCCTCTATGGAACCTATTGCCTCGTCCTGAAGTACCTCTCGAAGCATAAATGCTGTTACACTACGACAAAACAATGGCATATGGCTGCCTAATTCAGAGCAACAGACAAGTAGGAGCTCCTGTTCTAAACAGCTGTGCTGAAAATCCGAGGAAAAAAAAAAAAAAAACATCTACCAACGATCAGCCTCATCAAAATACAACCATTGTACTATGTGATCGTTGCTCATATATGTATCAAAACTTTCTTCTGAGTTCTCCAAAGTACGAGATAGTTCAATGATTAGAAGGACAGATTTTTCAGACAAAACCGTATTTGATAACTGGCGCGAAAAGTTCGAATTTTATAATTTGTAAATGAATCCTTGATTTAGGAGGCATTTGTTTTCTTAATTTTTTGGGGACCCAAAATTTTCACCACACTAAACAACATTTCACAAATCCCAATAAACTTCAACTTTTACATATACACTTTACACTTTTCACAAATTCCAATAAATTTTAATATTCAAAAAATTCTTAAAATTTCGGTAAACAAACGCCCCCTTAATTGACACTCGAGTTATAGCGGTAGATCAAATGCCTGAAATTTGAAGTTGCACTCCAGCTGTGTGCGTTTCTTTGTTGATCAACTAATTTGAATTTGGTGCATAAAAGTCAAGTACTGCAGTGAATTTTCTTCTGAGTGATAAAAGCTATACATAGACTTCCAAAAATCAAGTAGCTTGACAAGGAAGTTTTGAGACATGGACACTTCTAAACAACACTGTCTATGTACCCAATCAAACTAAATAATCATCATCTTTAAAAGCATTTATTAACCTACAAAATCTCCAAATTGACCTATATCCAATAATTTGAAGAGGACTTACGTGTCCTATGGTGGGCTGTATAACTTGGAAGTTAGGAAATAGTTGCAGAGATATTATGAATTCTACTTCTGTTATAAGATGTGAGTTAAATTATTAAAAAAAAAGGGGGGGGGGGGGGGTGGTTTTACTCTAGTTTCTAGCTTGTGAAACTATGTAATTATGGTGAATAATATAGAGATAGAGAAAATAAAAAGAAAAGACTGCACACACCTTTGACATATTTTTAGGTCCACAAGAAGAGATGTTTGTTAATTCCCACTATGTTCCAAACAGGTCAATAGGATCTACACCAAGAATCTAGTTTATACGGAATTCTCCCATATACTATTACCACGTCTTTTGTTTTCTAATTTGAAACAATATATAATACTCTTTTCACTTACCCATCATATGTTCTCCTTAGTTTGCTTTGAATATCAATCACATTCTCTGAATTTCTAGCGAAATCTAAATGCAAACATAAAAATGCCATCAATTTTTCCTTCAACATTTATGTTAGTTGACTACTTTGTCCTTATTAATTTATCTAAAATGAAGACTTTACCTCCAATTTAAAAAAAAAATGATTTTTTTTTTTTTTTTTTAAAATCCTTTTTCACTAATTCTAACCATTATTTAGCACTTCAATCATTGGTCTAAAAGGTCTACAACCATCTCTTAGAATATTTTACTCTACTTTCTCAAAAAACCCAATAAAACTCTAATCTTTTGAATTTTCACAATATCGCTTAAATTTTTCAGGTTTTTAGAATTTGTAAACACGCTCTTGGAATCTTAATAGTAAAATTTTAATAGGTGTTAATAATCCGTTCTCATTCTAATATCGTATTAAAAGTTTACTTGCTCTATTTTCATTAAGGGCACTACTTTTTATTTATTATTATTTTAGTTAATTTGATCTAGACTGTCATACAAGTTATTAATACAGCGAGAGAATGTGAAATATTTATCAGAACATATTAATTTTTTTACCATTAAGATTGAATGGAAACTCCCAAAAACATATTATTACTTTCCAATTAAGATTGAATCCAAAACTTCGAAAGAGGACAGCACCAGCACATGGAAATTTCAGAACCTTAAAGCCGTCTTCATTGTATCACTTTTGCTTGGCTTCTCTGCATGTGACTCGAGAACAATGCAGATGGACAAGAACTCTTGAAAAGGGTAATCACTCACAAAATGCTGTTTCCCCCGAATTTCGTTCTTTTCTTTTTCTGTGTCTGTTTATTATCCTTGTATATTAGAGGTACACAGGTGGACAGATATTCCTAAAAAAATCTTGGGGTTCCAGGTGTCAAAGAGTAGAAGCATTGACAGGCCTTGTCAAACTGTCAGCCGTCCAATGTCCTTTGCATCGATCATTCCTCCATTTGCAGGCCACATGTTCACGACCACTCTGGTCGCATCGGCTGTTCTGGGCACATCTGGCATCTCCTAGGATGAATTTTACTGCCTTTGCCAGATTTTGCGCCAGTATTCCCTGCATATTCCATATTCGTTCTTTATCTCGACTCATATTGTTGAAAATTTATATTAACAGTATTAAATGTTATGAATTACTCCTCTTATGCCTATTTATCTGAGAATTATATTGTATAATTTGAATAAGAAATTACATAATATTTTGATCCCTGTAGACCAACACTTTAATCCCAAGGACTTGACAGTTGCTAAGGCTCAGCTTTGATAGTTTGTTACTAATATTTTAAGTTTAAAATTTTAGAAGTAAATTTTTTAGGGCTAATCTCAAGATTTTTAACTTAATAATTATGTGACAAAAAAACTATACAAATTTCAAAATTAATCGAAATATGCGTAAATGATCCTACAATTGGTTAGAAAAAAAAAAAAAAATACATCAACAGTATGTAACTATTTTGTTCAGTAATCTCTTTGAGGGGTTAAGCTTATTATAATCTGGCTACAATTATTCCATGCAAATGAAACAAGAGAGTTCGTGTGCTCAAGAGAAACAAAATTCTAAATATTCTTACTGCTTAAAGAAAATATTTCCTGCAAATAGATAGATAAATTGGCGTGAATCTAACCGTTCGTTCCAGAGATGTTTGATTAGGCAGACAACCATGCTATCCTATTCCTTCCAACACTCTCTATAGCCTCCGTGTAAAATGAGTGTGAAAGAGCTCATTTCGTTTGGAAGAAGGTGTGAAAGACTATAGAAATGGTTTTTCAGTATGTGTGTGTTATTTTAAGAAAATTTAAAAATTATTGTCTGAGATTTTAAAAATCTACTTGTATATTTAGAACTGAAAAAATCTCTGCCTGGATTTAAACCATTTTGAAAATTATAATTATAATATTAAAATTAAATAAAAAATATTGAAACTTTAAAAAACCTTGCAATTAAATAAAAAATATCAATATTATATATATTTTAAAAAAAATACGTAAAATAACACGTGACCATATATTAACACGTATCATCAATCTAATTAGAAAACTAGACGAAAATATAAGGAAGATTTGATTTTTAAAATAGTTTAAATTGGTGATTGGTGTTTTGCAAGCGCCTTAACTGACAACGTGTCGGGTCAATGATAATCTCACCTTTTCCCTCGAAAGTGCCGCCAAGGTTCATCGGAGAATTGTTCCCAAACGTTGGTGTTGAGGCGACATTCGTTAACGTGTCTGTCATTTTCTTTTGTCGGCAGGAGAAGAAAAAAAGGAAAAGAGGAAGTAACCAACGGGCCGGGCTCAGGTATTGGGTCGGGTTATTGCCCGTTGGCAAGTCGCTGCGTCGCCAACTGATAACGAACTGATCTGCGTAAAGACCGCGCTCTTTCCCAACGTAGTCGAGAGATGAACACATGGAGGAATGCGGCTCAATAGAGATTGCCAAGAACAATAATCCAGTGCGGCTGAGATGCGCGGTCCAGAACTACGATTGGGGCATAGTCGGAAACAATTCACAAGTGGCCCGCCTCTTCTCGCTCAATTCCCGTTCCTCCATTGACTCGACCAAGCCCTACGCTGAATTCTGGATCGGGACTCATGAATCTGGTCCCTCATTTATCCACCATGGAGCTTGGATCAGGCCGAACCATGCCGTGAGCCTCAAGTCGTGGATCAGTCAGCACCCTGGCGTGCTCGGCGACAAGGTCGTGGAGAAGTGGGGTGTCGACCTTCCTTTCTTACTCAAGGTCTGCTTTTTCTTTGGAGACTTTCTTCCTCTCATTACTCTGTTTCGTTACCGAGAAGATGCAGGAACAGAGAATACAATTTTGGATCGTGATCTTGAAAATGATAGAATCTCTTTAGTTTTTTGTTTTGTTTTTTAAACCGAAATAAAACAAAACCCCATTCAGAACAGGTTGTTCTCTAAACCACATTTAGTCAAAATTTAAAAGCAATAATCAATATGCTAACGTTCCGGTTTAGCAAGAATTTGAATTTGTTTGTTCTTTTTGGGGATTTAGGTACTTTCCGTGGAAAAGGCGCTATCAATACAGGCTCATCCGGATAAGGAATTAGCCAAGGCTCTACACAAGTCACATCCGAGTGTTTACAAAGATGATAATCATAAGCCTGAGATGGCATTGGCAATCACGGAGTTCGAGGCCCTCTGTGGCTTTATCAGCTTCAAGGTAATATGCTTTGTGTATGAGCTGGTTTTCCTTTCGAACAGGATGCCCGTAGAAAATTTACATGGTAAAATGTTGAGATTAATTTTCATTTCTATTGTTTTAACTTCACCTGCAAATTAAGATTTATTTATAGAAACAAGCTCTGTAGAAAAGAGAAATAGGAAATACGACGTTATGTTGTATAATTTAACGTAGTAGGGTATAGAAGTATGTTCATGTTATACTTCTCGGGTTGCCTATGCTCCTCAGGCTCTCTTTTTTATTTAGTTGGAATTTTGCATGTTTATTTTTCAGGAGCTTAAGGGTGTCCTCTGCAGTGTTCCTGAGATTGTAGAATTGGTTGGAGGTGGAAATGCTAAACAGTTTTTATGTGTCAATGAGTGGGATGGTAGTGAGAAAGGAAAAGAACTTCTGGAGTCCATTTTCGGTGAACTTATGTCAGCAAGTAATGATGCAACTCGTGAGATGGTATCTAAAATGAAAAGGCGTTTGAATAGGGAGAAAAAGGTATACCATTCTGTTTACTTTTTTCTTCCTGGGCTGAAGAATTTTTCTTGATGAGGATATTTCATTCCTAGTGGGTGATGCATCTTTCTGGAGTTCCATCAGTTGCTTTTTTATTAACTTGTTTCCAATTCAGTATCACTGATGTAGTTGTTCTGACGCACAGTATTGCCCTTCTATGTTTTCTCGTATCGAGCACAAATATTTCAAAGCCTTTTCTGTTTCATAGTTGTATTGTAGTCTATTGAATACACAAGTGCTAGGTTTTGATGTTGTGTGATGCTATGCTATTGGTTTGCAACAAAAACCCATACGTTCTACAAAATTTGGTACAATTGTTAGCTTCGTGAATTGTTCTCATCACCTATTTATGTATTGCCGCATTGCAGATGAATACTTTTAAAACTTTGACTTAGAAATTTGGCTGGCTGCTTTATTTAACATGAGAATGAAGCATATTGCAAGCATTATTTGCCTCTGCCATGTGGTAATCTACTCTTGTTTCCTTCTGGCAGACTTGGGTGTAATCTTTGCTCCTTTGGGTTGTCATTATGTGGATAAACTACGGGAACAATTTTGAATACCAAATGAAAATATCTGTTGTCTATGAAGGCATGCCACTGATTTGGTCCACTTTCTATGTTTTGATCAACTTAAGCTTTTCAACTTGTATCCGTGCACCTTTGGATGCATAAACAATTTTGAATACTATAAATAACCCATTGGTCAGGAGCCTCAAGACGTGTTCAATTCCAGGTGGAATGGGCATACTGTACATGCCACTTATAGGATTTGAACAATGCTTCTATTTTGGGTTTTACTGTGTTTGTCTGACAACCGTCTTTTAAAGTAAGGGCCTCTTTCACAAAGATTTTTTGTAAATGATTATATCTAGTGGGAGTTTATATCTCCATTAGGATTTCCAAGTGCAACCTAATTATCTTTGTGAGGAATTTCTTGTTGTGGGTTACGGTCGTGTAAGCGGGCTAAAATGCAAATAGTGGTGTATATTTGGTATGTTACCCCAACTTTACTGTATGGTTCTTGTAATGAATTTGGTTTAGGTAGCTGTTAGATTGACATAAGTACCCTATCACGGTCAGCACCCTTGGTCTCTACTGAAACTCTAGAAAAATCAAAATATGGAAATCTTTTATTTCACTGTGGTGTACACATTGTTAGGTTCAACCTCCAAAAGGAAGAGCTTTGGGTAAGCAATATCTCCTTTTGTGACTTTTCAGCACCACTAAATAGAAAAGCAAGTAACAACATAAGAGATAATAGTAGCATATTTCGTGTTTATCTCATCCATGATATTGATGTTGAATTCCACAGAATGGCTTTCTATGAACTAGTTGCTCTAATCCATCTTTTCATCCATATATATTTGTTACGGTCTTTTGTGCTTCAATGAACCAGAAAAGGAAGTTGACAGTTAAGGAACTGCTGGTGCTGAGACTAGAGAGTCAATATCCTGATGACGTTGGTGTGATAGCCGCATTTGTCTTAAATTATGTGAAGCTGAACCGTGGTGAAGCATTATATTTAGGGCCAAATGAACCCCATGCGTACATCAGTGGTGAATGCATTGAGTGCATGGCAACATCTGACAATGTTGTTCGTGCCGGCCTTACCTCCAAACAACGGGATAGCCAAACATTACTTTCTATGCTTGAATACAAACAGGTATTGCTAAAGTTTTTATAATGTGAGATTAGATGGTTTCCATTTTGTGAAATAAATGCTTTTTTTTTTTTGATAAGTAAATGTAATATTATCATACTGCAGGGGTTTCCTGAAATATTGCGTGGAGTGTCCTTGACTCCATACACAACAAGGTATCTCCCACCTTTTGATGAATTTGAGGTTGACTGCTGTATTCTTCCTAGGGCAGCATCCGCTGTATTTCCCTCAATCCCTGGACCATCCCTTTTTCTGTTCATTGCTGGGAAAGGAACACTTGATGCAGGGTTGTCCAAAGAAGACATGGTTGAAGAGGGTGAAGTTCTCTTTGTGCCTGCCTACATGGAGATTAGGGTAACAGCTGAATCAACAGAATTACAGTTGTACAGGGCTGGAGTGAACAGCAGATGTTTCAAGGATTTGTGATTCAAATTTTCTGCTGATTATATATGAAGGAAAATAGAACAGACATAATCATCATAGCATACTTCGTTAAATACTTCCCTATTTGTTACCTTAGCATCCCCAAGATATACACATGTTGTACGAACTATCTTCAAATGGGTCATTGATCTCATGCACAACTCCCTGGGGAGTTACGCTCAAGCCACATCCCCGGCACACTTGTGATCTATATTTATTCTGTAATTCAGTTCTATTTGAAGTTTTATGAACAACTTAATCTACACTGTTATTCTATTCTATTTGAATTTTTATGATTGTACGACAAATGTTGGTTGATTGTTAACATTCAAGGGCCATGGTTTTGTAGCCTGTGTTGTCGACTGGCTGAAGCCCCTGGCATTTTGGCAACCACTTGAAAGCGCTAAAGAGCTCAGTGCAATGTCAAGGGCTTGTAGCTGGTTGAGGCAGAGTAAAATGCAGGTTTTAGAAACTTCAGTTAAGGGATTGAGAATCTGAGATGCTGCACTTGATAGTCTCATGATTTTCAATATAGGCATGCTCCTTTTAATCAGTAACCAGTAAAAAAAGTGAGGAGATGTCTTAAATCATCAGCGTGAAATATATTGGGTGAGAGATAACATAAATATTGGAGTGATATCGATGGAAAATCCTGGATATATTGGAAAAATACCTTAGCAGCTGGTAGATTCATGTCTCTTGGGTTTTGTCTCTGGAACAAATCGTTGTAACAAGTGCCTCAGGTTAAAAAAAAAAAAAAAAAAAATTGATTTGAGAGGAGAGAGATGATTTCAAAGTTTTTTTTTTTTTAACCAAAATTTGGAATTAATTATATTCTTGGAGTGGATAGAATTTTGGCCAAAATTCTCGTCTACTATTACCAAACCCTCTAGCGTTGACCCGCTGGCCCAAATCCTCTAGCGGATTGGGTTGGAGATGCATTGCTTGGTGCACAAGGGTGTGCCGTGGGTGGGTCAGTTGTGGCCCAGTCCTCCTCCTCCTCCTCGGTCCTCGCAGATTCTCCATCAAGCAAAGATATTTCCTCAATTAACTAATACGAATATCAACCTTACTTTCCGAATTGGACCTTAATTTCTCGAAGAATAATTCCTCGGCCTGAAGTTTCTGCAGAATCTCTCATCCAAAAACGCCCACGCGGCACGCAGATTCTTTTTTTTTTTTTTGAGGAGCAAGTCTCTTATTCTCTCTCTCTCTAGCTTTTATATTTATTTATAGGTTTTGTTAGGGTTTTTCTCAGTTTCCCAAACCGAGCCACTGTCGGAAAATAGAGTCGAAGTTACAGAATCCCAAACCGTTGGTCCATTCCTCTCTGAGAGAATGCCGGGGAAGGACGACAACTCCGATAAGGAGAAGCACTTGGAGTTGTTTCTGAAGATCGGATTGGAAGAGCGAACTGCGCGGAACACCGTCGCCAATAACAAGGTCACCGGCAATCTGACATCTGTAATCCACGAGGTACTGGAATTTTTTTACTTCCACTCAGCGTAAAACGGATTTTGATTGATTAAAGTTTCTGTTTCCATCTAATTGGTTGCCGAGAGAATCGAGGCAAAGAAAAACCAAAACCCAGCTTACTGCCCAGGCGTTCGTGCTTTTTGTTTGTTAAATGTCTGACAGAGGGAATGACTGAATCGAAGTAGAAGCTCTAGCCAAAATTGCAACAATCGGTATTGTTGTATTGGGACGAAATTGATTGGCAGAGTTTCTTAAAACCAAACAGAGCTTTTCCTGTCGATATTACTTTTGTTATTTTCTAATCTGCAAGCTATCTGTTTGCTTATTTATGACACATGAAGAGTCTTGCTTACTTATACATATTTGCTTTGTGATTTTCAGGCTGGTGTCACGGATGGATGCAGTCGGACCGTCGGAAATCTCCTATACACGGTAAGATAAAATTTTGAAGAAGCAACATTGATTTTTTTGTGCAAGTAACAAAATTTTGGTCTGCATGTGTTGGTAAGAGATATCTTCTTGAAAAAGTTTTAGTTTTGGTGAGATATAATGTCTTCTCAAGTAATTGCTCTTTGCATGTGAAACTAATCTTTTTTCTTTTAACCAAAGTGCTCCTGAACTTTGTTTCTTTTACGCATTTTGGCCTTGAATAATAAACTGTATCAATTCAGAATTAAATTCAATCTGATTTTTTGTAAATTAATTTTCGGTCAATCTTATTACTTCAATATGTGACTTATTGGACTTTTTTTGTATCATTGGCAGGTTGCTACAAAATACCCAGCAAACGCCCTTGTGCATCGCCCGACCTTGCTTCAATACATTGTTTCCTCAAAGGTTTGGGGGCTAAAAGTTCTTTGAAACATCACTAATGACCGCAAATTTTATTGTCCTAATGGTTAATGCCGCAATTGGTTTTGCTATATTTAAATGAACGGATTTATCTTGATACTTGCAAGTGTCTGTTCTGCAGATTAAAACTACAGCCCAGTTGGAAGCAGCTCTTTCATTTTTTGGAGCTACTGCGTCGGATGATTTTAAGTTGAATGAATTTGAAGAAGCATGTGGTGTTGGTATGACTAAAAAAAAGTTATCTTTGTTGTTTCTATGTTTAGGATACTCAACGCCTTGTTCTTATTGTTTCCTATATATTAAATTTGACGCATGCAAGTCTAAACCTGGACTTCATTTGTCTGTTATCCTAAGTCTCATCTTATCTTATTACCACTTACCCTAATTTAGGTGTCAGCAGCTGAGTGTTATTTCTGTCCTGAGTGTGTGTACCTGCGCGCGCATGTTGTGTATATTTATTCCTTCTTCGTTTTAGACCTTGATAACTTCACTGCTTTTGCAACCAGGTGTTGAGGTTTCGGAAGAAGAAATAAAACAAGCTGTTAATGATGTTTTTGAAGAGAATAAGAATGTGATTTTGGAGCAACGGTATAGAACGAATGGTAAGAACATTGGTAATAACAGATATATACTTCAATTTTGTTTCTTAGCTGTTATCGTACCGATGATATAGACATGCTGTAAGAATATTTGTTTCTCTCAATCATCTTGTGAACAACTGGTCTGTTGTATGCGTGGGAGACTGTGCTTGTGTCTGTCCATATCCTTGCACTGTTCGGTCTTTGTTTTTTTCTCCTGACCTCCAGTTCAAGCTGTGACACCGAATTAGTTGCATGATGGCATTTTGTGACTCTATTATCCTTATCAGTTTGCGTGCTTGCTTCTATTCCTTGTTGTAAACATTTAACCTCTCCCATTTTTGCTACGTTATTCCATTCCGCTTGGCACATAAACTTCATGTTCCTTTTTGTTGTTTCTAGTGGGTGAAATATTAGGTCACATTCGGAAGAGGCACCCTTGGGCTGATTCAAAGGTTGTCAAGGTAATATTCTTTTAATATCATTTGTTTTTTTTTCCGATGTTGCTGGATAATTTTGCTATCAAGTTGTTTAATTTTGAATTACACTTAGACTATTTTGCTTACTTTCTTTTCCTTTTTGTTTGTCTTTTTTTCCTCATTGCAGCAATTCGTTGATGCAAAATTGTACGATTTACTCGGTGAAAGGACAGCAGCAGATGATGAAAAGACTTCCAAGAAGAAGAAAGATAAGCCTGCTAAAGTAGAGGTGAAAAACATTTGCAATTTTTTTTTTTTTTTTTTGCAGTCACTGCCTGCTCCATTTTATGATGTGTCGGATAATTTTCTTACCAATTTATACTGATGCAGGTTAAATCCGTTGCTGTTGTTGCTCCTGAACAGCCATCTGAGGAAGAAATTAATCCATTTTTGATATTTCCTCAACCAGAGGAAAACTTCAAGGTACAAAGTTCCTTTCTGGTTATCATCTCCGTTATGAGCTCTTTTCTACTTTTCAAATCATTTGCTTGTAATTTATTACTTTTTTGGTGCAAATGGCTGTACTGGTTTTCAACAACGAAATATTCATTTGTGTTTGAAAGACGGAATGTTGTAGTTTCGCAGCACCATAACATTTATGCACACTGATGTCACTTCTTGTTATGATAATTATTTGTGAATCACCAAAGAATAAGAGATGGAAAGGTTTGTTGGATATTTTATTGTAAGCTTCATTGTTTATCCATGTGAAAACATCTTTCTAATCATTGTAGTGAGGTTTATACTTAAGGATGATATTTTCATAAACGAAAATTGGATTCTCATCGTCTTTTATTTAAATTGGGATTTGATGCTCTTTATGAAACTAACCTATCAATGATTTATCATTCTCCAACCAATTATCAAAAATGGGATCAAGCTTATTATTTTGTTGTTGTGGACTTCAAGCTTGTCTTTTCTTGAGGCTAGCTTTCCTTGTTTGTTGTGTTAACTTTCTATATCACCACATCTGCTTGTCTGCAGAGGCTTTTTGTAAGATATATGACAGTTCCCTTGCTTTTCAGGTGCATACAGAAGTGTTTTTCAGTGATGGTTCTGTCCTGAGATGTTGCAATATGAAGGACCTACTTGAAAAGCATCTGAAAGCAACGGGAGGAAAAGTTTTAACCCGCTTTCCTCCTGAACCAAATGGGTATCTGCATATTGGTCACGCCAAGGTGAATGGTACAATATTGTATGAAAGCTATGTTACCTATTTTAATGAAACATGGCTCTTCCTCATTCCAGTGATTTAATGGTTATCAGGCAATGTTTATTGACTTTGGCCTAGCAAAAGATAGAGGTGGAGGCTGCTATCTTAGGTGAGCATTTCTCATTTCTGCTTCCTTGTTACGCCCTCTGTCCTGCAAAATAGTACATTTGCCAAAGCCACACTTTTTTTTTTTTGGGGGGGGGGGAATGTTTTTTACCTACTTGTTTTGTACTAGTTCTAACCTTACTCTAATCTATCTATTCGTTTATTTATTTTGCATTTGAAAGCGGGAAAGAAATTTTTTGACGCTTGTAAATAATAAAGAGGATAGGAGTATATCATTGGCTATTAAGCATGGACAGAAAATTTTTGGATGTCAAGAAAATATAATGTGGACTCTTTTTATGGAACGGAGGGAGTATGCTTTTGGTGCATATTAGAATATTTCCTTCTCTTTACTGGAAAGAGGTGCTGTGATAATTAAATGCTTATCACATTGGCCTTTTTAGTGATTCCAGTCCAGTTTTATGGCTTGATGTTTCAAGCGGCCAATCTACTAGATATATTTATAATATGTTATAGCAGCAGCAACAATTTTGGTTTTCAACATGTATGTTTTTTAATCTTTATTTCTTTGGTATTGGCATTGATTTGCAATGTACAAGAAATTTTTAAGAGCATTTGTTTTTTCTTTTACTGCTGTCTGGCATTCTTTGTCGGTGTACATTATAGATGGTATGTCTAGCATACCTTGCATTTTATAATGGGGTTGCACAAAAAGGAAAGGAGTAATTAATTCCCCTACCTCTCAACTATAGGAGGAAAAATTAACAGGCAGATTTCATATATTAACAACTAGTAGATTTCCCAAATGCTGACACATGTATAACATAACTTCAATACTTGAGAATTGGACAGTTATTGCTATGCGAGGAATAATTTTGTCATGAGGTAGTAAGGCAGTCATGGCTTGAAAGATTTGAGAAGGGCACAATGGATCACTAAATCCACTCCATTTTCCGAGCCTATATTTCACCAGAAATCCTTTCTGTTACTGGACAATCGGACACAGAAATTCAAGTAGCTTGTCAGAATTAAACGTCTGGAAATCTTCATGGCTGAAATGCAGGCTTCTTCCTTGATTGTCACAGAGAGGTCTTTTTGTGTGTATGTATAGAGTGTAATAGTGTCAGATGGCTGAAGTCAATATCTCCAAAACAAAACAACTTCCATTTATTCCCGTAACAAACCAAAAGATTGGTGTTCATGCCTTGTTAATATGCTAGAAGGATGAGTTTTTGGCTGCTTCTTTATCAGTTGAACTGAGATGTAGAAATTTGCTGCTCCCCAAATTTCTGAGTTTGATCCCTGATTTCTGGTGCTACAAGGTATGATGACACAAACCCCCAAGCTGAAAAGAAAGAGTATATTGATCATATCCAAGAAATTGTCCAGTGGATGGGTTGGGAGCCCTTCAAGGTACTGCGGTTGCACTGCATTGATGGCATATCCTTTTATCTGCTTCACTTAGTTTTGGCAACATGTTGAGGTTTGCGGAATTTTGCAGATTACTTACACCAGTGATTACTTCCGAGATTTGTATGATTTAGCAGTGGAGCTCATACGAAGGGGTCACGCATATGTTGATCATCAGGTTGTTGTTTAATAACGTAGAAGATATTAACCATCTGGAAATTTAGATCATTATTGAAGACTTTATTTGCTGTGGTAGCTCTTACCCGGATGTGGTGCAACGGTGCTTCTTGCTGTCATTTTGGCTTTTCTAACACCACTATGGATTTTATGGGAATGTCAATAGCATGATGTGAGCTTATCAGAGTTATGTGTTACAGCATGGGCTCTTGACTATGGTCTTTTTGTCCCATTCTTTCTGCTCTATTCCTCCATGCTTTGGTGGATGAAGGGTTGAAGCTGAGGCAGCCGTTAAGTTCAATTTTTTCTTGTTCGCTTTAATGGAATTTGTGTTAGCAAAAATAAAATACAATACTTAAAAATAAAAGAAAACAAAAAAGGGGAAGAAAAAAGGGAGAGTCTGGGCTTGTTTTACATTGCATTTGTGTGATTATTTTCTTCACCAGTCTTGATTTAAGTTACTGAGTTTTATAAATATTTGTTTTAGACAGCTGATGAGATAAAGGAGTACAGGGAGAAAAAGATGAACAGTCCTTGGAGGGACAGACCAGTTCCAGAGTCATTGAAACTCTTTGATGATATGAGAAGAGGCCTTATTGAAGAAGGAAAAGCCACATTAAGGATGAAGCAAGACATGCAGAGTGATAATTATAATATGTATGACCTTATAGCTTATCGTATAAAGGCAAGTATCTGGTGCTGAACATCTTTGATTGCTCAAACTTGTGGAGATATCGTATTAAATGGTGGAAGTTTCTTTTTCTTCAGTTTACTCCTCATCCACATGCTGGAGACAAGTGGTGTATATATCCCAGTTATGATTATGCTCACTGTATAGTGGATTCTCTTGAGAATATAACTCACTCGGTATGTTTTCCTCCTTTGATGGGTATTACTTCCTGATCCTTTCCAGAACAAATTCAAGATTTGCATTTGTTGGCAAAGTTTTGTTTGAGGAATGCCCTGCCTTTTATATGTGTCTAAGAATGCAAAGCATCTTGTGATAGCCACCAGTTTCTGAAGCTTCCACCATAATACTAGGATGATCCATAGCTTGATGGATGCCAAATAGATCTTTAGATAAATTTGCTAGTGTGGCAGTTATAGTATCAGGGTGTCCTTTTGGTTTATCCTTCTTGTGACTAAAGGAAAAAGGATATAGCCAGTTTAACCAGAAACTATTTTTTTACTCGACTAAAGGTAATTGCTGGAAGGGCCTTACTACCTTCAAAAGATTCTAATATATGGGTTCCTTGCCCCTAGTCTTGAAAAATCCTGCATTGTTCTTTTTACTTCCATGTGTTGGTAAGCTTGGTTAGTGATGGTGGGTTAGCTTCCTACTGTTGCTTTGTTGTTGATGTTGATTTTTTTAAGAAAAAAAGTTTGAATGTCAGATCAACATCTAGATTCATTAGCCTTTTCGGCCTGGTTTCAGACATTCTCTGGTCATTGGTGCCTTCTACAGCTTCTGTTAACAGCTGGGCTTGAAAGTCGGGGGTTTGTTTGCTCTGAAAGAATCAGTTTTTGAACGTCTCTAAACTCTGTTTTCTTTTTATGTGTTAGTCTCTTTATACAACATAGACTTATTGGCTTCTTCGTTGTTTATGCAATAAGAGGTCCTCATCATCTGATTTTCTTTCCTGACTATTAGTCGATGGATGTTCTCCGTTTTGTGTTTTTTGGCATTCTATCGATTCTTCATGTAATGAGTTTATGATTTGGGTAGTGCTTGATTATTTATTTTCGTAATTATAGTATCCAATTGTCATTGCACTATTATAGGTTTTTTATAGTGTATCAACTCTTGTGGTCAACTTTTGGATGTCTTATGCAGCTGTGTACTCTTGAGTTTGAGACACGTCGTGCTTCATACTATTGGTTATTACACGCACTGGGCCTTTACCAACCTTATGTGTGGGAATATTCACGACTTAATGTTACTAACACAGTGATGTCTAAGCGCAAGGTGAGTTAGAACATATTTAAGCTTAAAGATACGTGGTCTTCATGCTCTTCTATGAGTTATCCCTACAATGCTTGAATATGGTACACTTTTGCAGCTGAATCGGTTGGTAACAGAGAAGTGGGTTGATGGTTGGGATGATCCTCGCCTTATGACACTTGCTGGTTTGCGTCGTAGGGGTGCGACTTCAACTGCAATAAATGCTTTTGTTCGAGGAATTGGGATCACTAGAAGGTTTGATATATGTGGTGTTGGCATACATTAAAACATAGAAGATATGTGAGATCTATGACGTTATTATAAATATGGCTTTTCATGTGCTACAGTGATAATAGTACAATAAATTTGGATCGCCTTGAGTATCACATAAGAGAAGAACTAAACAAAACAGCGCCTCGTGCAATGGTCGTGCTACATCCGCTGAAGGTTTGGATCTTGTTTTGCACTCTGTTTAAAATGTCTTCACTTGGGGTAAAACTAACCCTTTCTGTGAATGAAGGTTGTTATCACAAACCTAGAAGCTGGCTCAGTAATAGATCTTGATGCAAAGAGATGGCCCGAAGCTCCACCAGATGATGCATCTGCTTTTTACAAGGTGATCTTCTATTTTCAACTTAATAGTTCTGTTTCTGGAGAATAGTGCTGCTACATACCATTACAATCAGCCAGGCAACTTGACATTCCTTATTAATTTATTTTGGTACAACGATGTATGGTTTAATACGACAGGTGTCTGATTGATCTTGAGACTATGATTCCTTCTTTCTTATCTTCTAATGCTAAAAATTTATATCAAAAGGTGGGAATAACTTGACTATCTTTAGTAACATCTCATATCTTCTTCTCTAGTGGCTAAGTTCATGTTACTTCAAACCCATATTTTGCTCCAAGCGCTCAGCTTATAATCTCTTCGTGGTTGTGCTTTTGTTGTCTGCCTTAGGTTCATTTCTCCAACACGGTGTACATTGACCATTCTGATTTCCGGATGAAAGATTCCAAGGATTACTATGGGCTTGCTCCTGGTAAATCTGTCCTACTCAGGTTTGTATATTGCAAGTTTTTATCTTCTGTCAGGTTGAGTAGATCTGGGCTCCATACTGAGAATACTTTTTGTTCATGTAGGTATGCATTTCCCATAAAGTGCACTGAAGTTATTCTAGCTGATGATAAGGAAAATGTTCTAGAGATCCGGGCTGAGTATGACCCTTCAAAGAAGACGAAGCCAAAGGTTGATTTTTGTTTTTCTGTTCAATTGTGAGCTTTTTTGAGCACTGCAGAGTTAAAATTAGCGCTTGATGGTACTGAATTGACAACGTCGATTCCTTTATGGTGCAGGGGGTTCTGCACTGGGTGGCTGAATCTTTGCCTGGGGTTGATCCACTCAGGGTGGAAGTCAGATTGTTTGACAAATTGTTCCTTTCTGAGGTGGGCAAACATATAATGTCAAAGGCTGTCTTATTCTCTCTCTCTCTCTCTCTGTGCTTTATTTTGAATGATATACTGAATTTAGCTTTGTTCTAATTATTGAATCAGAACCCAGCTGAACTTGATGATTGGCTTGCTGATCTGAATCCACAGTCGAAAGAGGCGATTCCAAGTGCATATGCTGTATCCTTGCTGCAGAATGCGGCAGTTGGGGACAGATTTCAGTTTGAAAGGCTTGGTAGTCTCTATAAACCTTTTATTGGTATTTGAAAAGATACACTTAACAACCCCATTTGCAATGTGATGACCCACCTACTGACTTTGACAATTAGCATCCTAAACTATTATTTTTTTAGGATACTGGTTTGGTTAAGATCTGATCATGAGGATGGAGAAAAATTAGGTCACATGGGATAACCTACTGTCAGATCTTAACAGGGGTCAATCACATTGAAAAAGTGATAGTTTTAGGTTGCAATTGTTGAAGTTGATAGTTTTGGTAACCACATTGCAAATAGTCTTGGTTTGACGAAATTTAGTGTGATTTTCCCCTATTGAAGATATGTTGGATGTGCAATCATAAAATATGAACTAAGGTGCACTTTGCACATAAGAGATTGAATTGTGCTACCTAACATAACTGGATAAAAACACTGATTCTTTAATGGATCTTCCTGGGCTGGCATGGAGATGTTAAAATTGAGTTTTTGTTCCAATTCTTTTTCCATTATCATTTACCAAGTTGGCATTTTCTCATTCATTGGGGTTTATGCATGTAATTTTTTCTGTCTCCTCTCTTCTGCATTTTGAGAACTTGCCCATATTTCTTTTATTTGAGTCACATTTTGGTTTACTGTTTGCTTTTTTTTTTTTGTTTTCTAAGCCAAGTATGTATTTTCTCCTTGCAATTCTAGGTTATTTTGTTGTTGATAAAGATTCCACTCCTGAGAAGCTCGTGTTCAATAGAACTGTCACACTAAAAGACAGCTATAGCAAGGGTGGGAAATAACTCTATGCCCTTGGAAGCCTCCAACTAAAACAGCATATATGGCAAGCAGGAACTACTTTTGATCATTGTGTGTAAATTGTCCAATTAATGATCCACTGCCATTTACAGCTACATTATACGTCATGCTTGGTGAGGTCTATGCAACCACAATTTGATGTAATGTATATGGGGAAAAATCTATTGAAATGGAGTTTTGGGGGATAGAATTTGTGGTGTCGATCTATGGGGTTGAGTGTTTTCTGTTTTTTTCCCTAGCAAATGTTAAGAGATTATCTTTGTATCAACCATAACCTTTTGGTTTACCATAAGTAGAAGAAAAATTAGTACAAAATGATCAAACTCCATATTTGGGAGTCAAACTTGGTTGCTTTTATGTTGCTTCCTATTTAAACATATAGTTTCTCAATGTTTCAGACGGTAAATCTTTTCTTTGTCGAAGAGTTCTTTGTTCATAGATAGAATTGTTTTCTGCTTTAGGGGTGGGTTTAATTTGGGGAGCAACTAACACGGATCGGAGAGGACGAGATTCCGTTCTTCTCTAGGGAGGAAGGCAGATGTGACGTTTATAAATCTAGAAGACGATTTTTTGAGTGCCTTCTTTTAAATAGTGATATTCAGTTCTCGTAATTGGATTTCTTAAATATGGCTTGAGAAATATTTTAGTAATATTTCATTTTTTGTATCTTAATGGATGTATGATTATCTCAGCCTGTCGAGTCTACTGAATTAATTATTAATTTGTAATTAATCTTTCTATTATGTGTAATAGTTTGACTTTGTATTAGAAATAACAAATTAAAAATAGTTGATAGTTCATACTTGACCCATGTTTATCAATTTTGTTCTTTGTAAAAAGTAATCTTACCAAGATAAATTTCTTAGAAAAAGCAACTTACTAGTTGGTCAAATAGGGTTTGCCTTTCAAATTTATTACACAAGAAAAAATCCCCCTCTATCGGATTGAGATCTTTCACAATTTTGAATTGAACTCACTTACTACATTTTCAGATCATGGAATACGTGTAGCGGACGTCAACTTCATTTTTCCTCTTTTTAGTCAGCATGTGGTAGGCGGTGGGGATAATTTTTTTCTTCTTCTTGTCTCCTCTGGTTTTCTACTCATGGTAGAATTTGGTCTCAAATCTCTCTGCATTGACATGAAGAGAATTTGGACATTTGTCTGATCGACGTTTATCAACCTACTGTGCCTCACAGTAAGTAACAGACATCCTTAAATTTGTACCAAATGAGGGGCCATCCATCCAAGTGCTGGTGTTGTCACTAGAGAAATTATCTTCAGCTTTAGTGCCCTTTCACCTCAATGGACCTACCCCCATGGAAAAGCTTACTTCTTTCATCATGCAACTATATATTCTTTTTCTTTTTTAGACTTTGAATTATCATACCAGAGGTTTTAATTTTTCTAATCCATTTAATGATGTTAAGTTAAATGCAAGAACATACCCCTTTAGACTATGCCCTTACATTCTTAATCATTGGGTCTAGCATTCCAAGTCTTTGACTTGGGGACACTCTATGGCCGAGGGTGGTCCTAGAAGCTATAGGGTTGGATGGCCAATAAGGGAGGAGGAGAACTCTTCCCATGTAAGAAAAGTAAAAGTCCTTTGTGGGAGTTTAGTCTCTTCACGCTTATGTGACAGTGAAAGGTCCATTTGATTGAAATTTGAAGAAAGGATGGGTATCTAATCTTGAGTGCCTAATCTATCATGCTTTCAAGGTTCCAACTCACACGAAAAACTCAGCACAATTTGGTAGATGTTAAGGTGCCACTTCTCCATTGGAAAAGCTGTCTTAATCTGACAGCAGGGAGCTCCCAAGGGAAGTGTCATAAACATCTTAGGTTAAGGATACCATACTGGCATGCACAATTAGCCTTCACTTTCATCCAATGCTGCTTTCGCCACTTTAACCAATATCAATAGCAAGTAGCACTGAGCCAACAAGCTAAGTAATTTCCTTTATCTGGTTTACTACAAAGAGGGGGGGAAGAACTTGTTCTGCAATACTTGCTGCTTGGCTTGTCGCATTACAAAAATGGGCCATGTTGTCCGTTTCTTCTCGCTTCTTCTGCCATAAATCAACGAGTTAACAGCTATCACCAACAGTAAACTAGGATTTTGAGTGCTTGTATTTAATTTCCTCTGGAGATTGAACAATCAAAAGAGAAAGGGAAAACAGGGGCTGGACCAATATTGGTGGTGAAAATGATCTACCACTACAGGGCTTTATAGGACTACCAATAAGCCCCAGGTGTTTTGGCTCCAAGTCCAACCAGTCATGACTCATGAGCAGGGTTTGATCAATTTGTAGTCTTCCCTGTAATGGTAATTCAGTCGCACTCTTTTCCTCCTAGAAGACCGAGCTTACCGGCCGTTCATCTACCTCACATCAGATTTTGTCAGTGGCTAAAAGATGCCAATTCTCTTTCTCCTCAAGTTCTATTCGGTTGATTTAGTATCATCTCCGTTGATTAAGGCAGGAGCCAATAGACGAGCTTTAGGGGTTGGTGTAACTGAGTTGTCAAAGATAGCCATCGAGACCAAGCCAAGTAACCCGCATAAGCACGATTGCTTTCTACATGCATTACAACTCTAATCTCTTAGAGAAGTCCACGATAAAAGGCATAGCAGCATTCTCGTTTCTTTGCACAGATGGATCTTATAAAGAAAGTAACATAAAGCGGGAGTTTGAAAACTTTTACAACACATTTCCTGAAACCGACTCTTTGCTTTATCTCATATATATATATTTATTTTCTGCTTTTTTCCTGTACTTCCCGCACAAAGTTTTACTTTGAACTACTTGATGGTAGAAATCACTCCTCCAATGCATTAAGAGGATTTGCAGCTTCTCAAAACATTGGAGACTTATTAAAATTGAGTTAAGTAGTCTAATTTTTAGTTAATTTCATAACGAGATCTTGACATGGGGTGAGATTAAAACTATTTTCGTAGTTTGAAGTGCATTGTGTAAAATTTGATATTTTGGAACATAAATCATAAAAAAGTATAATAATTAGAGGTGCAAAGTATAATTTCGCACTAATTTACAAGCTGCATGCACGATCGATTCCCTGTATGTTTCTATTCCCTTTTTTTATGAATTTGTACAAACTATAAAAGTTGCTGAAAGTGTCGGAAGTATATTGTGTAAGTTAAATAGATAACTATATATTTAGGAACGGTAACCTCCTCTGTTTCTGAATTAATTATACCCGTAGAAAAACAAAAAAAATACACTTTACTTCCCAAACTAATACCCCTTGTGTAATAGTTTCTCAAAACCCCATTCTTGGCAATTGACCCACTAAACTATTAGTTTTGTTTACAATGGTGTTTTAGAAAGTCAATTTTGAAGAATAATCTATAGTTTATAAATTTAGAAGGCAGCTTGAAAATCCGGAGGTAATCGAGGATTAAGTGTAATCTTCCTATTATATGGTATCATTTTCACTTATGAACAATGACAAAAATGGATCTATAAAGTTTTACAACCTGACCCATGTTTTTTTGTTCAAGACCATTAAGTTAATGAAATCAACTGAATTATAGCTGAGTTCATATAAAGCCAACCAACCCTATAGATATTCATGGACAACTCTGTTTGTTTATAGTCCTAAATTTTTAACTCAACTTCCTTACTGTGATGGATACATTCATGAAGGAATTAAAGGTATCTTGAAATTGTTGTTTTGTATTGGTTTAACGTGCAGTAGCATTTTCTTTTTGTGCGTGTGGAATGCCTTTCTGCAGGATCACATAGGAAATGCTGGTGATTGGACAAAGTTCAATTTTGGGGAGTTTGAGACATGTCAAGTGAAATTCTAATTGGGGGAGAAGCTTTCTTTGAAAGAATAACTTGCACGCGGACTTGGAGGCATCTTTATTTTTGTGCTTTTGGGACCATGAGAGTTGACGCAAGTAGTTTATCGTTCTTCACAACATTCATTGTAATTGCAGATCTCATTCCTTTTTCACTTTAGATTTCTTAACTTAGTAGAGCTTTTTTTGTCTCGGCATCTCTCTCTCTTTGTTTTTTCATCGTTCTGGAGAAATAAATTATCAAACAGCCTCTAGAAAGAGTGTCCACTTTACTAATTATTTTCACTGAGTTCTGCCAGAGGCCAGTTCATTGTCTTCGAGCTTTGAGACTATTAAGTGTGAGACTGAGAAGAGTAGCATTTTTTGGCCCCTTCACCACATTCACCACTCTTCCCTAAGAAACATTTACATATTACATGTGGCCCAACATATAGATGTGACTCCACCTTTCTTCTCTTTTTGCTGTCCACCTCCTCTTGATCCTTTCTTTGATTGGCTGCGTCGTTGATATCCAGTGGGTTGCATTATTGTGGTCAAGCAGCAATAATTTCAGTTACTCGTTGAAAACGATCTGATAACGACCCAACAAAAACAGATGCATTTGCTTCATCTATGTAGAGTCTGTCCAACTCCAGTACAGAATCACTCACTGTATAACTACACCCCCCCCCCCCCCCCCCAGTTAAATTCAGATTTGCTACAGAGTTACAGAACAATCTTGAACCTCTAACATTGGAGTAGAGTTGCGTCGAGTATCAAATCGTGCTAGGATTAGTAAAATAACTATAGTTTTGATGATATATGGGTGGAGCTCACATAATAACAAGACCACCCAAGATTCCCCCCTCATCCAGAAAACCTCAAACCGTTACATTTCAGTCATGTTCCATAAAGAATCTACCATGTTGTCACAAAGCCAATCCCCACCTGCCATATGGCAATCCAACAGAGAGTTCTCATTGGTGCCCATTGCTGACATGGTTTCCAGGGCCAGAGCCTCCATGTCATAGGTTCTGCTGTCTACAGACCAAGAATCAATGAGATTTGGATGGTTGTAGTGGTGGGTGTTGCCAAAGGCTTGGAAAGGACCTGCTGGATGTTCAGGAACTTGAGGCTGTTCTGTAACTTTCATGGAATCTGAGTGAATGGTTGTGCTTGTGAGAGAACTTAAATTTTGATTGGGATAATTTGAATTGTCTATCTTGATTGGTGGAGGAGATGAGGGTGAGAGAGGAACTGTTGGATTGGGCGACAGATGAGCCGAAGAACTCTGGGAATTCATGGAAGTCAATGAAGAATTAAAAGTAGGTGATGAACTTTGCTCCATCTTCTGTAGCAATCTTGGCATCCAGAAACACTTGACTGCATCAAGAAACCTTTGACTATTAGACTCAATATTTAGTTGGCGTGCCTGTTTTTGCACCCTTGTTCTCCAATAGTTCTTGATTTCATTGTCTGTTCTTCCTGGTAGATGCTGTGCAATCTTTGACCACCTGGGTTTTCCAAATCCACAGTCATAGAAAATGCCAAGTTAATCATAAATTAGCAAAGTTAACTTTAGCCTATATCAAATCAGTGCAAAGAAAGCTTTAGTCCTGAATACTCTGTGGGCATATCACATAAGCAGAAACTCACCTGTTACCCCACTTTGAATGAAGTTCAAGGATCAATAGCTGTTCTTGTGGAGTAAGGTTCCCGCGCTTAACATCGGGTTTTAAATAATTCAACCATCTCAATCTACAGCTTTTTCCAGTTCTCTTCAGTCCTGAAAAGTGGAAAAGAAAAACTGAGCCAATTTATTCCAATAAAACAGAGAACTTTGGTATTTAAGAGATATAACACTTCTTTACCTGCACATTTAGCTAACAGATTCCAACGACCTTCCCCATGACAAGCAATGTAGTGGATGAGCATACTGTCTTCTTCGATAGTCCATGGACCTTTTCTTAGCTCCATATCCTCCTCATTAGATTGGCGAACCTTCTTTGTTGCAGTTGGCATAGCTGCTCTCCTTGTGTGTCTTTCTATGTCTCTCTCTTCTGTGTGTGTTATGTGAACGTGTGAGAGAGAAAAAGGAAGGGGGAGTTAAGGGCAAAGTTCTTTTCCTTCTTTTTGCTTGGGTGGTTGAGTAAGATTTGTGAAAGTAAAAGTACAAGAAGCCACGGATTTATAGAATCCAACTGTGTTCAAAATCCACCTTGGAATTTAGAAAAAAAAGTTATCCCCAATTAGAGTTTCTGCACATGCTCTTGCCTTTCCAGACGAACAAAAAGAAAAGCACAAACTAAATGGAACTCCTTAAGATTGGGTTGGCCGTACAGGGTACAATGGACAATGAATTAGCACGCAAAGGTGGCAAATCTATAGTTGCCTGACAGTAAGAAGGGTCCTACCTACTACAGATTATCCCTTGGTCACGCAAATTACCCACAGAGAGAGAACTGACTATCTTCTAACTATTTTCTTCCATCATCAATCAAGAATTTAAGCTAGACACCAAGGCTGCCTGCCTATAATTCTCATCAAATAGTGGAGCAAATCACAAGGCCATGATCATCTGATTGACGATCTGAAGTGGGTCCACCATGAATCAAATATATTATGAGGATTGTTAATTTGTGGGAGATACTGAGAAAGCCTTGAGAAGAGGAAGAAAGATATGACCTGGGTCTTGAAAATGAAATTTGAGTCTTTGACGTTTCTTATGGGGAATGGTTCCTTCAATTCTGTGGTGCTTCTAGATCTAAGTAAGAAACGTGATTGACTGGACAATATATATATATATATATATATATGTTATAGGATAAGTTAAACGACTAAACGTGGGATTATGGGATATTTTCAGTAAGAGGGGCACTGAAGGATGTCACAAACTTCAATTGCACTGTGATTTGAAGAGCAAGTCTGCTGCATGCTTCAAGCACAGTAAACAGTAACCATTTCCCTGCGATCTTCTGTTGCTCCAACCCCATCAAAGGTAGAGCCGTAAAGGCAAAGACTCTCAGAGGATAACACAATCTACCCAATTGAAATAAGCAAATCGAGGAGAAAGATTGTGCAGATAGATTTCTCCATGGTAATTGGTATTAGTTCGTTTTCATGCCGTCTCTATAGGGGTCTACAAGAAGAGTAGATGTAGAAAGTAGAATGTCTATAAAGAATTACACGAATACTGATATTTTATCATCCTCTCTCTCTCTCACGCACACAGAGACAGAGACATAAATCTTGAAACATCCAAAGTGAACTTAGGAGTGCAACGGTACTTGGAAGGGGTCATCCTTGAATGTGGGTGATGGTGTTGTGGGTCTCAGAGGCTTAAAGAAAGGAATGGATTGGTATGAGAATCAATTATTGGGTGCAGGGAGTTGGTACGACTAGTGTGATCTAGAGGCTCGATTCTCTCAAGGATAGAGTATTCCATATGGAGTAAGTAGCTCCATCAGTGGAGAGATGCCTTTGTGATCACCATGGGCAACTTTTTTTGTATGTCAAAGCTAAGATTGCTTCTCATGTGACTTGGTCGTAGGAAAAAAGTATATCTGGATTTTTTTTTTTTCATAAGATACAATCTTTTCATAATTGTGACTGGAATTACATGAACTCGGCAAAAATGTGGTCATATGAGCGCGTGCATGTTTATGGGGTGGGAAATTCTAGGAAGGGAGCATGTGCACATGTACTTGTGGAGAGAGAGAGAATTGGATGGAATGTATTTGTATGAAATTTCTGTTCTAAAATGCTCTTATCTTATTCTTCGTAGTGTTGTGAAGGCCACTATGTTCGAATCTAAGTTTTCTTATCGATTCTTTGTCTTCTTCTATAATTACAGTGTTAATGCCACAAATCACGACCATTACACTTTTTTTTTTTTAAGAAAGAGGACGGCACCTCTAAAATTTATTAGAAAATCCTTACCGTGACAGAAGAAAAAGCAAATAAAAATATAATGATAATTACACTTTACAACCAATTACTTTTATAGTTGTTCTGTCATGTTAAGTGTGAAACAAGTGGCCAAACACTCTCAATCAATCAAGGCATTTTGGCAAGCTTTGAAAAATTTGCTTACTAATTTTTTAAATCAAGATTCAATTAAGTTTCCTGTCTGAATTACACAAAGCAACTTGAAGCGAAATAGATGCAACATGTGAATTTTATTATAAGGTTCACATTATCTGAAACTATTTAATAAATAACATTAAATAATATAAAGTTCATTTAAATTGTACGGTGCAATTCAAACAAAAAATTATAAATAGTAAATTCATCTGTGTTCATAATCTCCTTGAATGGGCAGATTTTGAAGTTAAACAATGAGTCATTGGAGTAACTGCACTTGTTCCTTCACATGACTCCTTTCAAAAGATATGTTATAATTGGTGCCTTATTTGCATGAAAAAAGCCAAAAAAGAGAATAGTCTCCCTGCTTTTTATGAAATTGACCGAAGATTCTATCTAATGTGACCCCCACCCCCCCTCTGATTCCCCTAGTCCTGCAATTTTTAGTTGTGTAATATTGATTAGCGTCAGCAAGATTCTAATTGTCCCGGCCTTTCCACATTTCCAGAGAAATGTATTGGGTCAAGTTGATTTTACACTTGATTCCACGCCACCATGATTGAAAAGATCAGTTCTCGTCTCCATGTGGCCACTTTTATGCCATTCTGCACATCGATCGTGTGCTGTCTTGTACGCTTCCTTTTTCCAATTTGATCATGATAGAATCGAGCTTTGTTTGTACCATAGGAAAAAAGCAAAACAATATCTCGGGAAAAAAACGACTGGAGAAAATAGAGGCATTAATATGGTAGCTGGTAGTAGGCTCTTCATGATGAACACGGTAGAAATTAACTCAACTTTGGAGCACCAACACACAACCCACCTGCGTGCGTAACCAAAGAGTAAAAGACCCCACTAGGTAACAGCCTAGAATCGACAGCTGCCCCATAAACTTTAATCCCCGATTTACTAGAATGAAATATACTTTTCACTTTTTTAACTATATAGTCATGTACACTGTCAATTTATTCATTCATTGCAATCTAGGTACATATAATTTTCATTAAACTGAGCCACCGAGATTTGGACAAAAATTGAACCATATGCGTTGTATCTAGAAAAAAAAAAAAAAAAAAAACACAAAAACGTGAGTAACAAGACAAACTAAAAAAAATCAGAAGTCAAAAGAAAACAAATCAAACAAGGTAAAATGATAGTAGTTTCATCATTTTGGACGTATATACAATCTGTATGGTTAAATTATTGTCCAGTTCTCAGTTTATTGAAAATGTGACAGTAATTAATAGTTTAAGGATGAAATGTCTCAATCTCAAACTTAACAGTTTATGACTTTAAGTATTTAACCCACTCTTGCAAGACTGAGCGCCTAACAAACAAGTAAAACGGCACCCACTAGAATTAAAAACAAAAAAACAAAAAAAAGACCCCCACTAGGCAAGAGCCTAGACTGGACAGCTATGATCCCATGAACTTCAATGGCCCTTTTGGATCAGCATCATCTATATGTCCTGGGCTCGCATGTTTCGCACTGTACCCGTACGAGCTAGCAAGCTCAAGAATTACTGAATCAGGATCAGCAGCGCCCGCGTTCGACGAAGAAGTAGGGCGCGCAGGACGTGAAAGCTGAAGGCTTGTTTAGTCGTAGTTCCCGAGTGTCGTTTCCAATTCATTAAAAATAAACGTACGTTTTGTCTTATGGAATCGGCAATCCACTAACCAACATGCCAAGAGCTCTAATATTTAGTACCAAGTTGTGTTTCCAAGTCATATATTTGTCTCATTACCCACTAGTTGGCTAATAGTTTTGCTCGATGTAATGGTTGCATGTCCTTCAAAAGTAGCAGATCAGTTTGCTTTCTGAAACTACTGAAACGTGCCCATAGGAACACCATAAAAACAATTTTGAGGCCTATGACAAGAAAGATTAACTTCAAAAGCAATGAGAAGGCTAGAGGTGTTCTTATATAATTGCTCCAACAAAAAGCGAGAGAGACTTACCAATTGCCATTACACTTTGCCTTCTTGAATGTTTGATACTCAGAGATCACACGCAACTGCATGCTGCTTCAATTAATTATATGTTAGAATATATAATCTAGTCACCATCATGATTTAGGGCTTCGTCATCCATAGCGTTCAGTCAAATAAGAATTGTAGCGTATATAACTATACTATATATATATATATATATAATTAATTATAATATTCCTTAAGCGACATGATTAGTGAGATAATACTCCAATTGATCCACGGAATCCAGGATTAGACATATATATCTCAACCCACTTTATGCTTTTGCGAAATTGCATGTAGTCATGACTCATAAGATAAGTGACTTAGATATTCCAATATTTGACTTGATTAAAAACCTACTTATGCTGTTGGGTTATATTTGATTCGTTTAGTTAATTTTTCGGATTTTTTTTTGAGATGTTCATTTATATCTTTTTCATCCATCTTATTCAGATCATTTATTTTTCTCTCTGGGAAAAAAAAAAATTATATGAAACTATATATATATATATATATTACAAAGTAATTGCCTTAAAAACAAAGTTATAGTACGTATCTGATCAACGGATGACATAATCAATTAAAATAATTTGAGTACTTTACTAGTCGTGATAGTATATCTTTCATTACTAAAATTATCCCGTACCTAATCTACCTCCTTTCTAATTAAGGGTTATGCCCTTGTCAACTGTATCCTTTCTAATTTTCCTCTTACTTGGCTGGCAGATTTTTTTTTTAAATTGTTTTTTTTTTACATCTTTCACACCATGGAGCATGACGGAAGGAAACAAACGATGCAAGAAACAACAAACTTGAACACATGTCCAATTGGTTTCGTGTAAATCAATGTTAATGTTGATGTTCATCAAATTGTAACTTCCTTATCAGCCGCAAAATATAGGGACCATTAAGGAAATCTTCCCCACAAGGAGGAGGATTAGAGTGTTACATGTCTTAAGAGAATTCATTTCCAAAAGCTAGTTCAAGGGGAAAGGGAGTTCAAAGTATATAAACTCCACATTAACATCTCATACTATTAATATGAGACGGATCTCATACACCCCAAATGGTTCATAACATTCCACTACGCTTTGCAGTCCCTGCGCCACTCTGGCTAGCTGTGCACTAGACCTTTTTCTAGTCCTAGACTAACACTGCAATACCAACACCACTCCTTGCGCACGATTGTAACCGGAGGGCATAATGTAGACTTTGATACCATTTGTTACATAGCTTATGAGCACACTCCTAAAATTTAGCTCAAGAGGAAAAGAGTCCAAACAAATAAATCCCTAATTGACATCTCATATTATATGTGTAGGACGGATCTACTGCTCTCCAGATAATTCATAAGACAGGGGAGCTTCTGCTGACCCGTGACCGGACGATGGGCTAGAAAATTGACTTCAGGAGCTCTCTGGGGGAGAGACTAGAGAGGATATTTCAAAGAGCAGGCAAAGCCTTACTCTCTGAAAGGGCTCTAATCAGTTATGACCCATTTCTTAAAATATGAAAAGGTACATCAGGCCCAGTCCTTTTGCCCACCTCTGTGCAGAAAAAAACGCTGTACAGCCCGGCCTAGCCAGGTGCAGAGCCGTTGGAAACATTTGCGTAAATTCCAACGCCAATAACTTCCCAGGCTCACAGCCAATACCCTTTAACTTCTCCCCTCCAATTTTTTCGCTAAAAAGAACTTTCCATCTACTTCCCCAGTTCTCGCTTCCTCCGTCCCAAAGAAAATGTCGCAATTGCGCGCACTTTCACTTGCCCACCCTTCTCACGTGGTGTTTCCCGCCTCTCGCGTCAAGCCTACAAGGTTCGATCTCCACCTTCCAATGGGAGAGTTTCGCTTGACCCTGCCGCTCTTGCCGCCACGCGTCCGATCACTCCCTGCCGTGAGATGCTGCAGCGCACCCTCATTTTTGGACATCAAAGCTGGGAAGGGGTACTTAAAAAATCTCACCTTCTCTCTCTCGGCTTTTATTGGTGCTTTATTATAGCATTTCTTTCAGACTTCTAAGTAGTCTCAGAAATATGGAGTCTTAGTTTGTCAATTCATGTACTATTTGGTTTTGTGGCACACAAGTTTCGCTACATTTCCCTACTTTCGGGTGTGTTTTGTCACTTTTCAATATGTAACTCTACAGTCTACTGTTTCTTTCTTGTCACCTATTTTTGGGTCTGAATGAGTAGTAGAAGCTGAATAAACCCTTTTTTCTACTCCCCCTTTTCCAGAATGAGTGGATTCTTTGAAGTTGAGCTCAAAGTTCGTGATTACGAGCTGGATCAGTATGGAGTGGTCAACAATGCTACCTATGCAAGTTACTGCCAACACGGTAAGACTTATTCGCTATCAATTCGTCTGAAATAGTAAGCAATTTTGGCTGCTTTATTTGGTTGCAAACTTAATTATGTGAAGATTTTCTTTTAACTGATAATGGTGGATGGTGTTTAATGCCAATGCATCTTTTGTTCCCTGTGGATGGTGCATGAGGGCAAGATTTCACCAATAATGTATTTGGGAAGCCTTGTAACAGGCAAATTAATTTAGGACTCGTGAGGCTATACAAATTGATATGTGGATCGTGTTTATTCTGCATAAGCATTCGAAAGGACAAAACCGTAGAAGTTGGCTTGAGAAGGTTTTTACCAAGGTCTGGCAATTGGTGACACAGGCGAGATTTCAGGAAATTTGTTATGTGTTTTTTTTGTGGGCTATGGATTATAGAGCCATTTCTTTCAAGTAGAAGATAGGGTTAACAAACGTTCAATCTGTAAACAGTACCATGCAATAGTGACATGAACTGGGACCAGGAAGGGGAAACAAAAAAGCAATCTAGGGATAAAACCTTCCATAAATCATAGCACTTAAGTTTATAAGCAAGCTTTGATTCCACTAATAAGTCTAGAACTCCTACTTCGCTGAATAAACAAATTCGTGATTAGATCAGACCAATGTTGACACATAGAAGCCCATGACCTACAGAAGAACTGTCTATTACTAGAATCAAAACCAGCACTCATAACAATAGACCATAACCAGTAATTAGGCTCCCATAGAGGATATTTCCTCTCTAGTCATGCATTGACAACTGCATCATCATTGAAAGTCCTTGATTATTTTCAAAAGTTCAGCCCCAACCCTTTTTTTTATTCCTTCTCCAATGTTAACTCACACTGGATGCTGGTCATAAATGAAGGGGTAAACAGTGGGAAACATTCTGTGCTGTAAATAGAACTTGAAAAAAGCCCTTCCACAAGAGCTTACCATCTTTATGCTGACTATAAATTGATGGATTATCCTTCAATACAATAACCAGGTCGTCATGAATTTTTGGAAAGTATTGGCATTAGTGCTGATTCGGTTGCCCGTACTGGTGATGCATTAGCACTGGCGGATTTGTCCCTCAAGTTCCTTGCACCTCTAAGAGTATGTCTTTTATCCTTGCTGCACATTAAACCCTCAGGTACTTTTTGCAGTGGTTGTTGGATTTGTGTGGCACTAAATGCAATCCTGTAATATTTCTTCATTACTTCCATGGCTATCCCAAAGTAAGCGGTGATGTAAATTGATGGTTTTGATCTCAAGCAAGGGATATATTAGCTGAGAACTTTTTTGCAAAGAAGAAGGGAAGAAGGGCTTCAAATAGCCTTAGGACCGAAATATGCTCTGTCTAAATGAAACAGTGTGCCTTTTCATTTCTAAAAATGTGCTAGTTAGTCCTTGCGGAAGCAGTCAAAGCTATTTTGGATTTTTTAAAAAATGTTAATCTTAGTCGTGGTAAAAACAGTAATTCCTTTATAATACAAGCTTAAGTTAATAAGGCTGAATGTGGTGCAATATTATTTGTATGCTTTGTTTTGCATCTCTTAGTTCTATAAATTCATAAATCTGTAATTTTTTGCAAAGTGCATATCATTCTAGTGAGTGCCTTGTTCCTTTGTTGCAATTAGGAATGAGATGGTCTTTATACTTTATGACTAAAGTTATAACTACATTTATATCAGTCACATGTAATGGCATTGTGTTTTATGTGCATCTAGAGTGGAGACAGATTTGTTGTAAAGGTGAGGGTCTCTGGCTCCTCAGCTGCCCGGCTATACTTTGATCACTTCATCTTCAAACTGCCAAGTCAAGAGGTTTGTTCTGGTCTCCCTTACGGATGATAACTATAAACCATCTTATGGATAGAATACCTTCTAACTTTGTTGCTATGTATGCAGCCTATTTTGGAAGCAAAGGCTACAGCAGTTTGGCTTGACAAACACTATCGTCCTGTCCGTATTCCAGCAGAGTTCAGGTCGAAATTTGTTCAATTTATACGCCATGAGGATTCTAACTAATTTAACTGGAAATCGAATGAATCTCGAGTCTGGCGATCCATTTGGTGTAGGAAACTTGTGTTTGTCCTGGATTTGCCTTTACAAAAAGGTGGAAGAGAAACGATCCTGTATATAAATCACAATCCAAGAAAGAAAGTTGTTCACTTGTAGAATAAATATAACTCCTTACTGGATTCTGACATATCAACCATGGTGGCGTGGAATCAAGTGTAAAATCAACTTTACCCAATACATGTCTCTTGAAATGTGGAAATGCCAGGATAACTAGGATCTTGCAGAGGCTAATCAACGCTACGGAACCAAAACGCATGCAGGACTAAGCCCAAAGCGTACATAAGACGATTGTTTGGTGCTGATTCTCAAACTAGGGGCACAAGAGGGGAGGGGGGTCGCATTAAGTAGAATCTTATAAAAAGTAGGGAGTTTATTCTTGTTTTGCTTTTTCACGCGAATAAGGCAGCAATAATGACATCTCTTTTCGTTAGAAAATATGATTAAAAGAAAGGAGCAGTTTATTATGGCATTAGAGCCGAGATATTGATTTTGGAAATGTTAGAAAATATGATTCAAATAATAAAATTTACTTCACACGTGAGTCCAACACTCGTGTGAAATGAGTCCTCTATACACGGGAGAGGGAATGTTACAAACACTGAACCGCACAAAGAAATGTCTGAATTTGTACCAAGAAAAACAAGATAAGAGTGTAATTTATATATGTATTATATCCCGCCTGTACCAAGAACTGAAATTTCATATTTATTTACTCCATACCATATTGCAAGATTTATCCCTGCATCATCTTAATTCTTAACCTATTCAATTGTCATCTCCATACTAATAAATAGCTAATTACACTCAATACAATAATTGTCCCACTCCTGTTGCAGAATTGTGCTTGTGTCCGACAACTAATCTTTATTTGCTAAGTTCAATGTTGCCCTGCATACTCCCTCTACGAAATGTGTCCCTCGTATTAGAAACCTACGTGAAGCTCATATCGTATTTCTTTTTTCTAAGTAAACAAAAAAATAGTGTAACCTATTTTTCCTGAGTGTGACTATAAGAATTTTGACCGTTGCAAAATATCTGGATTGAGCCACAGCTACCACCACCCATGGGAATGAGGACCGTCACAAGATAATTGGTTTTGAAGGCAGAGAAATTGATACATAGATCTCTAACCCTCACACCCGCTCTTGGGTTTCCCTTTTTCAGATCTTCAAACCAATTGGGCTACCACTCTTGTAGTACGTGAAACTTACATTGGCAATTTGTATACTTTATGCATACATATATCAAACAAAAATATACTTAACACAATATCAACATCATTGTTCCTCACATCCCATCCAATTCTCTCTCTCTCTCCACAAGTACATGTCCACGTGCTCGCTTCCTAGAATTTTCCACCTCATAAACATGCATGCACTCATATATATGATCACATTTTTGCCAAGTTCAAGTGATTCCCTGCAGTCACAATTATCAAAAGATCGTAATCTTATGACAAAAAAAGAAAAAAAAAAATCTAGATAAACATTTTCCAACGACCAAGAGTCACATGAGAAGCAATCTTAGCTTTGACATACAAAAAAAGTTGCCCATGGTGATCACAAAGGCATCTCTCCACTGATGGAGCTACTTACTCCATATGGAATACTCTATCCTTGAGAGAATCGAGCCTCTAGATCACACTAGTCGTACCAACTCCCTGCACCCAATAATTGATTCTCATACCAATCCATTCCTTTCTTTAAGCCTCTGAGACCCACAACACCATCACCACATTCAAGGATGTTCCCTTCCTTGTACCATTCCACAGTCCCAAGTTAACTTTGGATATTTTTGAGAGAGAGGATGATAAAATATCAGTATTCGTGTAATTCTTTATAGACATTCTACTTTCTACATCTACTCTTCTTGTAGACCCCTATATAGACGGCATGAAAACAAACTGTACCAATTACTATAGATAAATTTATCTGCACAATCTTTACCCTTGATTTGCTTTTCTTAATCGGTTTGATTGTCTGGGTCCGAATTAACTTGCGACAGTACAGATCCAGATGTGTTCGGATGGATGCTTCAAATCTGTTATTCAAATCTGACGCCCAATGTCATTTAAAGAGAGGGGAATTGGCATGCGCCTCAGCTCGTCTATTCACAGGGTTGACCTCAACTCATTTGTTTAGTTTTAGTCAAGCTCGAGCTCCATTAAAATTGAATGAGTAGAGTTTGAATAAGGGTTTTCATGTTTTATTCGAGTTGATCATGCAAAGCTCTAGCTCATATATGCTAAACAAGTTGAGTTCGAACATTCATTACTTGATTCGTTTACCATGATCTGAAAAAGTAGCAAGTGAGTTCAATTAAGACAAGCCCATAAGAAACAACCCAATTTAGACAAGGATGTATTGCTTTAACGAGGATGCATGATAGAGAGAGAACAAACAAGAGAGAGAGAGAGAGAGAGAGAGAGAGAGAGAGATGTTTAATTTCTTGTGTCATAAATTTGAAAGGCAAATCCTATTTTACCAATTATAACATCCAATATTGTTGAAGTGTATACTAGTAAGTTTCTTTTTTTATTTTTATTTTAATTTATCCTGGGAAAAGCTTTTTACAAAATTAAGAACAATATTGATAAACATAGGTGAAGTATGGATTATCAATTATTTTAATTTATTATTTTTAATACAGAGTCCAGTCATTTCACATAATATTAATATAAATTACAAATTAAAGATTAATTCATTAATAGACTCAACATGACTGAGCTAACCATACATAGATTCATATACAAAATTAATTGAAATTAAGATTACTTAAAATCTTTCCCAAGTCATATTTAAGAAAATCCAATTACGCGACCTAAATATCACTACATACCAAAGAGAACGCCCTCAAAAAATTGTCTTCTAAATTTATACACTTAACATCTGCTTTTTTTCCTCTTCTTGGACATACTCCCAACTACAGTATATACGTACCCATGTGATCACAATTTGACGTCTTTCAGTGTGATTTAGGGGCCGTCATCTGCACATTGAAAACCCTAAAAGTGTTAAGGTTCCCTTTAGAATATTGTTTGAGCAATAATTCCAAGTTTCTTTGAAGACTTCGCCGTGATTTATCTTAATAGACGTCGCCTGAACTGTGTAGTTCCTGGCCTCCTCAAATTTGATTTATTGATGCATAAAGCCAATAGATTGTTTGAACAATCCCAATATCCAGGGACGGATCTTGAGTTTCAGAGAAAAGATGCGGCCAATTGAAGAAAACCTATGAAAAAAAAAAAAAAAAAAAAAAAATTTTCTCGGACCTCTTGCACGCGCGTACTTTAACAAATCCAATTAATAATATTAAGAAATAAAAATATTTAAGTTACAACTTCAACTAACAAGAACATTAATACATCAACAAAATCTAAAAAATACCATTCACTCCCTAAATATATACAAAATAACACCAAATAAATTTCATTGTAAAATTAAAAAATGTTGGCGATAGTATTTATATATCCCCTATCAAAATATTAAATTATAATCATAGAACAACAAAATTTGTTTCCTATTTTGTATATAAAAGACCAGAATTCGAAATAATATAAACAAGTATAACACCTAAAGAAATAATTATACATAAATCATATTAGCACCTCCTTTAAATTTCCACAATCACTATAATCAAGTCACTAACTTCCAAGTTGCAGATCCACGAGATTACAAAAAATACAAAATGTTAAGCTTTCAAAACTGTCAAAATTAAAAATTAAACAAAAATAGCATGAAAAGATGCAACATTAATCTAAAAAATGAAAAATGAACTACGTGATTTCATGCAATTAGTTCATAATGGGTCAAGTCTTGTGGAAGTGCAATAACAAAAATAAACTATAATGTTCCAATTACACAAAAAAATCTCAGATAGCACGCTTCCTACTCCTACATTTCCGTGGTCAATTAGCTATCATGTATAACTCCACATATATAATTAAAAAAAAGCCTAATTACGCAAGATATGAATTATAAACTGAAAATATAAGAAATATTATACGAATCAAATTAGCTGAGTCAAGTCTATAAATAAAAATAAAAAATAAATATACAAATAAAATTAGCTGATCAGTCTAAGGCGGTGACTACGTATCTTGTGTTCTTATATTATATATCTGAAGAGGACGTGCAGTGCCGTTGCAAAACAGTGTCATAAATTCTAACGCGCGCCAATAACTTCCCAGCCAGACCCTTTAAATTCTCCTCTCCATTTTTCCCCAAGAAGAACTTTCCAGTACTTCCAGTCTTCCCCAGCCCTCTCTTCCTCCGTCCCATAGGAAATGTCGCAATTGCACGCACTTTCACTTGCCCACCCATCGCACGTGGCGTTTCCCGCCTCTCGCGTCAAGCATACATGTTTCGATATCCGGCGCCTTCCATTGCGAGACTGTCGCTTGACCCTGCCACCCTTGCCGCCACGCGTCTTATCACTCCCTGCTGCGAGATGCTGCAGCGCACCGGCATCAGACCGCAAAGCTAGAACTGGGTACTGACAAAATTGAGTTCGGTGATTATGCTGATGAATGCTCAGCAACACCTAGTATCGAGTCTTTACAATTCAAAAGTTCAGAACGCACCACATAATTTAAAATGTGCTTACACGGAAAACATTACTATCCACTCTCTGCAAGACGGGTCATATTGCAAACGGATCGAATAGTAGTGTTTTCCAGGTAAGCACATTAATTTAAATGATGTGGTGCGTTCTGAGCTTTTGAATTGTGAAGACTCGATCCAGACCATCGCTGAACACTCATCCGCATAATACTCCTCAGCATAATAACCGAACTCCTGACAAAATCTCATGATTCCTTCTTTCTCTCGGCTTTTAAAGGAGCTTTGTTATGGCATTTCTTTCAGACTTCAAATTAGTCTCAGAGTCTGGAGTCTTAGATTGTTAATTCATTTACTATTTTGGTTTTGTGGTAAACAAATTTCGCTACAATATTTCTCTACTTTCTCAGGTGGTTTTTCACTTTGCTATATGGGACTCTACTGTTTCTTTCTTGTCACCTTTGTTTTCGGTGTGGATGAGTACGTAGTAGAAGCTGAATAAACCCCTTTTTTCTACTCCCCCTTTTCCAGAATGAGTGGATTCTTTGAAGTTGAGCTCAAAGTTCGTGATCACGAGCTGGATCAGCAAGGAGTAGTCAACAATGCAATGTATTTAACTTACTTGCAAATGGGTAAGACTAATTCCCTATCAGTTCGTCTGAAATTAAATACTAAGGAATTTTGGCCGCTTTATTTGGTTGAGAAATTAATTATTATGTGAAGATTTTCTTCTAACAGATAATAGTGGATGGTGGTTCATGCCAATGCCTCTCTAGGGTAAAAGATAGGGTTAAAATGTTCAATCTGTAAACAGTACCACGCTATACTGACATGAACTGGACCAAGAGACAGAGAACAAGAAGAAAGCAATCTAGGGATGAGACCTTCCATAAATCAGCACTGAATTTTATGACCAAGTTTTGATACCAATAATAGGTCTAGAACTCCTACTTCTCTGAATAAACAAATTCCTGATTAGATCAGACCAACGTAGACACATTGAATTAGCCCTAGACCTGGAGAAGAAGAACTGTCTATTAATAGAATAAAACCAGCACTCACAACTATAGACCCCAACCAGTAATTAGGCTCCCAAAGAGGATATTTCCTCTCTAGTCATGCAATCACAATTGAAAGTCCTCTTAGTTTCAAAAGTTGACCCCCAACCCTTCTTAATTTTTATTCCGTCTCCAATGTAACTCACACTGGTTGCTGGTCAATAATGAAGGGGTAAAAGGTAGAAAACATACGACGTTCCACAAGAGCTTACCATCTTTATGCTGACTATAAATTGATGGATTGTCCTTCAATACAATAACCAGGTCGTCAGGAACTTTTGGCAAGTATTGGCATCAGTGCTGATTCGGTTGCCCGTACTGGTGATGCATTAGCACTGGCGGATTATTGGCTCAAGTTCATTGCACCTCTAAGAGTATGTCTTTGATCCTTGCTGTGCATTAACTAAACCTCTCGGGAACTTCTTTTTTTTTTTTTTGCAGTGGTTATATATTAGCTTATGACTCTTTTGCAAAGAAGAATAGCTTCAAATTATAACCTTAGAACCGAAATATGCTGGGTCTAAATTATGAAACATTTTGCTTTTTTAATTTATAAAAATGTGCAAGTTGGTCCTTTTGGGAAGCTCATGTATAATTATAAAGCTTTGTTTTGGAATTTAAAAAAAAAATGAATATATCTCAGGCGTGTGGTAATTAAAAGCAGTAATTCCTTGATAATACAAGCTTAAGTTGATATTGCTGAATGTGGTGCATATATATATATATATATATATATATATATATATCTTTTTGAACATTTATATCAATTATTATAATGTATTTGCATTGTGTTTTATGTGACATCTAGAGTGGAGAAAGATTTGTTGTAAAGGTGAGGATCCATCGCGTCACATCTGCCCGGATATACTTTGATCACTTCATCTTCAAACTGCCAAGTCAAGAGGTTTGTTCTGGGCTCCTTTTACGGATGACAAACAAGAACCATCTTATGGATATACAGATATATTGTACTCTGTAACTTTCCTACTGTGTATGCAGCTTATTATGGAAGCAACGACTACAGGAGCTTGGCTTGACAAACACTATCGTCCCGTCCGTATTCCAGCGGAGTTCAAGTCTAAATTTGCTCAATTTATAATGGACCACGATAATTCTAGCTATAAATTTTTTGCAACTCGAACGAATTAATCTCAAGTCTGAAGACCCGTTGGTATAGGAACTTGTTGTTTGTCTTTGTTTTGCCCTTGCAAAAAAAAAAAGATTAAGGAGAAACGATCCGCCTTACAATTTACAATCTAAGATAGAAAGTTGTTTAACCAGAAAATTTAATTTTCCTGGTTTTGCTTTTGATAAATGATTAGGTGGCTTCATTAATAACCATGGTATTCCTCCACCATAAGTGAGGGTTATTCAATAAATGCAGAACTACTGTCCTTTTTTATTAACAAAAAAAAACTTTAAAGGTAAATATTGATGCTTATTAGATTCAACATACTTGTTTAGCTCATTTTATTTCTGTCTGAGACAAACAAGTTGAATTATTCGAAGAAGTTTCTTATAGCATTGTAATATATATGCTCACAATAAAGGAGGAAATCAATTCGGGCCGGGCTTCCATTTTGAGTTCTTGTGCCGTATCTGTGAAGATGGTTCAGATCACATGAAGCAATGTACTAATTTTGAAGTGTATGCCAACAACCAACGTACGGAGCTAAACTCTTGGAGCTCAATTGTGTGCATGTGGTGTGGGTGAGTCGCATGTGTTCTTGCACACTCTTTGTTTTAGAGCTAATTATGATAGAAACCATCACGAAAAATTTGTTTCGTCCCAAAAAGTACCATTTCGGGATGGATATATTTCAACCGTTCAAACGCTACATTCAACAGCAACCATTCGAACACTATATCCAACCGTTCGAACTCTACATCCAATGGCAACTGTTTGAACGCGTTCGAACGCTACATCCAACGGATAAAAACGTTCTAACGGTGGACCGTTCGAATTTTCATCAAACAATAAAACGTTATTATGTTCTAATGGTTGATTAATCATTTTAACGGTGGATGAACCGTTCGAACACTGAAAAATGAGAAAAATTGTTTTCTTCATCTCTTCCTCCTCCTCTTTCTTCTTCTTCTTCTCCATCCTCTTTTTCTTCTTCTCCTTCTCCTCCTTCCTCTTCTTCTTCTTCTTCAAATACCTTCTTCTCTTTCTTCTTCTTCTTCACTCTCCCGATTTCCGTCTTTTCATTCAAACCTCTTTCGAACGGTCTTTAAAAGCGTTCCAACCGGAAAAAGGTTAATTTTGGCACTGAATTTTTTATTTTCGTTCCAACCTCGTTCGAACGAAAAAAAGAGAAATTTTGGCGCCTATTTTTTTTTTTATTTTTATTCTTATTCAAACCTCGTTCGAACAGTATTTAAAAGCGTTCCAATGGAAAGTGATAAGTGTTTGAATAGTAAGTGATAAGCATTCGAACGATTTTTCATGAGACGCAACAAAGTTTCATCCCAAAAGATTCACTAACGGCAGGTGTGTGTTCGAATGGAGTTTTGGGGACAAACAAATTTGTCCCTAAAAATCCTCTTTTTTGGGACGGCACACAATTATGTCCCAAATAATCAACTTTTTGTTAGGCATAGAAATTTCTGTCCCAAAAAAAAAATATTGTTGCAAAAAAAAAAAATTGGGACAGTTTTAATTTCAGTCCTGTAAAAAGCTCTTTTCCTGTTTTTCGGGACCGATTTTAAAATTTGACCCCAAAGAGTACTTTTTGGGACGGATTTTTTGGCATCCCAAAAAGTCAAATTTGTTGTGGTGTTTTAGTGGTGGAGAGGTATCACTACTTGATGGTAAGAGCAAGGACAAGAGGATTTGAAATGGTTCTTGCAATTAAATATATAGTATGTAATAAATATACTTTACATTCTCCAACTATGGAGGCCTTTACACTTCGCACCTCTAACTATTATTTTTTGTTTCATTGTACCCACTAATTATTGATTTTAAACAATTTTCAATTTTAGTTAAAATTTTTTGTCAATTTGAATGGAAAAGGATTTATGGTGCACAAAATCACAATTTTACATGCATATATTTTTTTTTAAAAAAAGTGGCCATTTGCTGAAGGTATAAAAGATCATAATTTTAGATGCCAAAAAATCAATTTTCGTTAAAATTGACAAAAAATTTAAATAGACTAAATCAATATAGTATTTTAGTAACTCGTTTATCGCCTAGACAAGGTTCTGGTCAGTTGGCAAGCGAATTGCTTAATCAGATTGGTTTGCAATGACATTATTATATTAGGTATGATATATGTTGTGAACTCCACTGGAAGGAAACGAGATCCACAGATTGAGCGAAAACGACATTGCTTTACAATGTTATAGTACTTCGCACATACTACTTGTAATACTAATATAATAAAAATCTTCAGTTAATGGCAATCCGGGAATCTCCTCAACAACAAAACTGAATGTACTTTTCTGCCTCATAGCCACAGATAAATTATTGTTATTTTTTTTTTTGTGTGGGCAAGATATACTTTTTTTTTTTTTCTCAAAGTGGGCACATTACAAAAAAAAAAAAAAAGGGCTTTAGCAGCGATCTATAGGCCAAAAAAATTCTGTTATAGGTTTTAGCAGCGTTTTTTAGCTGCGATCGCGATCACGATCGCCGCTATATGATCGTCGGGATAGGTTTTAGCGGTGGTTTTTGTGACCGCCGTTACAAGTCTTTAGCAGTGTTTGTAAAATGCCGCTATAGACTACTCTACTGCAGCGTTTGTTAAAAACGCTGCTGTAGGTCAATCTTGGTTTGCATTTAAACATCTATAGCAGCGTTTTGTGACCGCGCTAAAGGTATGTGGCAACAATTTTTTTTTTTTTACCCAAAAGAAAAACGTTGCAACAACTATATTTATAAAAACACCAGCATTTTTAATTTGTAAAACAAATTTATTTTAATAACCATAATTCATTGATGTAAAACCTAAGAACACAAATAATAAAGCAAAATATAATTCATCATTGATTAAATAACCAAGTCGTACAAGTTTTACAACACAAGAGTCTATACAAGTTTCTAACATAAAATAAAAATAACTTTAATCCTAGCATAGCAAAAGCAGCTTCAGTACACCATCAACACCAACACCATCTTCACCAACTGGTAATTCTGCCATTGAAAAGGAGAAACGGGATAAGAAAAAATGAACAATATGCCAATAGCTTGAACAAATGCAACAGAGAGAGATATAGAATACATAGAGGCATTTTAAAGGCATTCCAAAATTCATAAACATAAAGGCATTTTACAGTCCTAGCAATAAAATTGGTAACATTTAGTTGCATGAAATCAGCACCACATACTAGAATTACAGACCACAAATTAAGTCCAAGATGTTGTCCCTCTGTGCTTCTTTGGTTTGGATTCTTTTAAATTAAATCAAGCAATTCTTCTTCCATGAGAACAGATAGCACATATGACCCATTTGAGCCCACATAGGTGACTTGACTTTTTTCCTTGCTCAAAAGAATATTAAAAATGAAATTATTGAATGCACAGTTCAATGAAACGATCCAATGAAAGAAGAGGAGTTTCAATTACACATGCATTATCCAATAGTGGTGAGACTACCCGGTGAAAGTTTTGAAAAGAGTGCGAACATAGATCACCATGAAGTCTCAAGCTCCTGGTACCCTATAGGTAGCTGTGTTCTAATCCTTCACCTTAATCAAACAAGCATAGCGCACAAACACAATAAATGTCCTCAAGAATGCCTTATAAATGAGCTCATTCCAATACAATGAAAAAGATCATAACCTACTAAGGGTGTGTTTAATTGTTAAAATTTTGGGAAGGTTAAAATTTTAAGATATTGGATTTGGTAAAAAAGTGAAGAGAGAGATGATTTTTAATATTTATTATAGTGAAAAGTAATGATATGATGGGGGAGAGAGAGATTATATTGTAATTTTTTATTGTGTTAAAATTTTAGGAAGTGTAAAATTTTACACTTCAAACGCACCCTAAGTTACCAACAAACCGTCCGCACGGTTAATAACATAAGCCAAAATGACGTAGTTTCAAAAACAAGATATCGTTCGAACAACAATAACATGTCCAGACAGTATAGACAAAAGCAAACGATGCCGTCTAAATCATATTCGTGTGTACGATGTGAAAATAGCATCCAAACTAGACAAGAATAATAAACTATTCCCAAAAGTAATTGTGTGAACGGAACCTAACCAATCCGCACACATTACCCACACCTTTAAACTGTGCACACACACTCCACACAAAAATAGTATAATACAAAGCAAACGACGATGTCTAAGACCAATACGTGTGCACGGAACCCAACCAGTCCGCACACATTACCCATAAATTCCTAAACTCCTCTCCTTGACACGTGTATATGAACACCGTGCACACACCTCTACACCATGCGCACACACTATACAACAAAGTAATATAATATAAAGAAAACGACGACGTTTAAGACCTATACGTGCGTACGGTTAACACTAATCGTCCGGACAGGATAAAAATAATTAAAAAAAATAGTAAACATTAACTGTCTGAAGGCAAAAAAACCTTCAAGACGTATCGGGGAAGATGAACGAGTAGACTCAACCATGGCCCGTCTCCTTCCCACCTCACAACCACCCAAAACAACACCAAATATAACAACATTATAGCCTAAGCAATCCATATAAACACAAAAACATGTTTAACAAGATTTCATGGCCTCAAATTTGATTTCAAATTTCTATGTAAATAACGTATAAAAACAACTATTTTCACCGAAAATCTAAATAAAAATGCAAGAAATGTACCTTAACACAAAGCAATCGACAAAGTAAGACGTAAAAGGAGGAATTTTAGAGGTAAAAAGTTGAGAGATCGAGAGAAATGGAGAGGGCACACATCTAGTTTCTTGAAAAATGAGTTCTGATGGTTTCTCTACGAATTTAAAACCGTCGAGACCGTCCGAACACTGATGGGACATGCATTAAATGCCATAACTTGAACCGTTGCGAAAATCTCCTAAAATCACGCATTGTTCGGACGGTATAGAGACGTTTGGACGACTGGAACGTGCAATGTGGAGCGCTAACATTCTGTTATAAAACAAGGAACTGTGTCCAGACAGTTATATGACGTGCGAACGATAACAGCTATTTCCCACAAGGGTTGGAGGTAGATATGTGTCAATCATGCGTGGACTGTGCAAAGAGAGCAGATGACCCCCGCAGGTACGTCCGGACGATTTCAAATTTAGTGACGATGTAGGATGCATCACAGATGGGTGACAAAGGCCTTTTGTCACTAAATCCATGTGCACACGTTTTGTAGGTGTCCGCACGTGCACAACTGTTACGCATTTGATCTGACACTATGGTTTGGACGATTATTACAGATACGTTCGGACGTTGTTTAAACTTTTCTGACAATTTGGTTTTCGTCACAGATGGGTGACGAGATATTTTGTCACCAAAAGTCAGTTTAGACAGGTTTTTACCTGTGTGGATGCAATTGTAAACTTTATGAAAAATAAAATTTGTCACAGATTTGTGACATTTGGCCATTCGTCACTCGAAAAAACGTCAGAACAATTTTTTATTGCGTGCGAACAATTTTTACCTCCGCGAATACCTTTCATGACGATGTTGATTTTTTGTCAGGGAAGGTATTGTTTGGTGTCAAGAATTTGACACCTGAAGTCTAAATTCGTGTAGTGATAACATGAAAAGATGCAACATTAAAAATGAAAAATGAACTACGCGCGCGTGATTTCATGCAATTAGTTCACAGTGGGTCAAGTCTTGTGGAAGAGCAATAACAAAAATAAACCAAAATGTTCCAATTAGACAAAAAAATTTCAGCTAGCACGCTTCCTACTCCTACATTTCCGTGGTCAATTAGCTATCTTGTATAACTCACATATATAATTAAAAAAGCCTAATTACGCAAGATATGAATTATAAACTGAAAATACAACAAATATTATACGAATCAAATTAGCTAGCTGAGTCAAGTCTATAAATATAAATATACAAATAAAATTAGCTGAGTTTAAGGCGGTGACTATACGTGCATCTTATGTTATATATCTGAAGAGGACGTGCAGTGCCGTTGCAAAACAGTGTCATAAATTCTAACGCCAATAACTTCCCAGCCAGACCCTTTAAATTCTCCTCTCCATTCTTCCCCAAGAAGAACTTTCCAGTTTCCACGTACTTCCCCAGCTCAGTCTTCCTCCGCCCCATAGGAAATGTCGCAGTTGCACACACTTTCACTTGTCCACCCTTCGCACGTGGCGTTTCCCGCCTCTCGCGTCAAGCCTACATGTTTCGATCTCCGGCGCCTTCCATTGCGAGAGTGTCGCTTGACCCTGCCGCTCTTGCCGCCACGCGTCCGATCACTCCCTGCCGTGAGATGCTGCAGCGCACCGGCACCCTCAGACCGCAAAGCTAGAACTGGGTACTGACAAAATCTCATGATCCCTTCTTTCTCTCGGCTTTTAAAGGAGCTTTGTTATGGCATTTCTTTCAGACTTCAAAGTAGAGTCTCAGAAATCTGGAGTCTTAGATTGTTAATTCATTTACTATATTGGTTTTGTGGTAAACAAATTTCGCTACAATATTTCTCTACTTTCTCGGGTGGTTTTTCACTTTTCTATATGGAACTCTACTGTTTCTTTCTGGTCACCTTTGTTTTGGGTGTGGATGAGTACGTAGTAGAAGCTGAATAAACCCTTTTTCTCTTCTCCCTTCCTTTGCAGAATGACTAATTACCTAGAAGTTGAGCTCAAAGTTCGTGATCACGAGCTGGATCAGCAAGGAGTAGTCAACAATGCTATGTATGCAACTTACTTGCAAATGGGTAAGACTAATTCCTTATCAGTTCGTCTGAAATTAAATACTAAGGAATTTTGGCCGCTTTATTTGGTTGCGAAATTAATTATTATGTGAAGATTTTCTTCTAACAGATAATAGTGGATGGTGGTTCATGCCAATGCCTCTCTAGGGTAAAAGATAGGGTTAAAATGTTCAATCTGTAAACAGTACCACGCTATACTGACATGAACTGGACCAAGAGGCAGAGAGGAATTAGAAGAAAGCAATCTAGGGATAAGACCTTCCATAAATCAGCACTGAATTTTATGACCAAGTTTTGATACCAATAATAGGTCTAGAACTCCTACTTCTCTGAATAAACAAATTCCTGATTAGATCAGACCAACGTAGACACATTGAATTAGCCCTAGACCTGCAGATCAAGAAGAACTGTCTATTAATAGAATAAAACCAGCACTCACAACTATAGACCCCAATCAGTAATTAGGCTCCCAAAGAGGATATTTCCTCTCTAGTCATGCAATCACAATTGAAAGTCCTCATAGTTTCAAAAGTTGACCCCCAACCCTTCTTAATTTTTATTCTGTCTCCAATGTATCTCACAATAATGAAGGGGTAAAAGGTAGAAAACATCCGTTCCACAAGAGCTTACCATCTTTATGCTGACTATAAATTGATGGATTGTCCCTCAATACAATAAACAGGTCGTCAGGAACTTTTGGAAAGCATTGGCATTAGTGCTGATTCGGTTGCCCGTACTGGTGATGCATTAGCACTGGCGGATTTGTGCCTCAAGTTCATTGCACCTCTAAGAGTATGTCTTTGATCCTTGCTGTAAATTAACTAAACCTCTCGGGTACTTTTTTCTTCTTTTTTTTTTTTTTTTGCAGTGGTTATATATTAGCTTATGACTCTTTTGCAAAGAAGAATAGCTTCAAATAGCCTTAGAACCGAAATATGCTGGGTCTAAATTATGAAACACTTTGCTTTTTTCATTTCTAAAAATGTGCAAGTTGGTCCTTTTGGGAAGCCCATGTTTAATTATAAAGCTTTGTTTTGGAATTTTAAAAAAAATGAATATATCTTAGGCGTGTGGTAATTAAAAGCAGTAATTCCTTGATAATACAAGATATATATATATATATATATCTTTTTGAACATTTATATCAATTATTATAATGTATTTGCATTGTGTTTTATGTGACATCTAGAGTGGAGACAGATTTGTTGTAAAGGTGAGGATGCCCCGCGTCACATCTGCCCGGATATATGTTGATCACTTGATCGTGAAACTGCCAAGTCAAGAGGTTTGTTCTGGTCTCCTTTACGGATGATAAAAAAGAACCATCTTATGGATATATAGATACCCAGTAACTTTCCTACTGTGTATGCAGCTTATTATGGAAGCAACGACTACAGGAGTTTGGCTTGACAAAGACTATCGTCCCGTCCGTATTCCAGCGGAGTTCAAGTCTAAATTTGCTCAATTTATAATGGACCACGAGGATTCTAGCTATAAATTTTTTGCAACTCGAACGAATTAATCTCAAGTCTGAATACCCATTGGTATAGGGAACTTGTTGTTTGTCTTTGTTTTGCCCTTGCAAAAGAAAAAAAAAATTGAGGAGATCAAACGATCCGCTTCACAATTTACAATCCAAGATAGAAAGTTGTACTAAACCAGAAAATTTAATTTTTCTGATTTTGCTTTTGATAAATTATTGGGTGGCTTCATTAATAACTATGCTATTCTTCCGCTATAAGTGAGGGTTACTCTGAAGTTCTTAATTTTAGAGCAAATTATGATAGAAACCATCTGATCACTCCGAAATTTTTAATTTTTCTTCATGTCTTTTTCGCAAGACTTGCACTTTTAGCGATGGAAAGGTATCACTTGATGCTAAGAGCAAGAATAAGAGGATTAATTTGAAATGGTTCTTGCAGTTAAATATAATATAGAATAAATATATATACTTTATATTCTCTAATTATGGAACATTTCGCACTTCCAACTATTATTTTTTTCACTTTGTACTACTAATTATTAATTTTAAACTATTTTCAATATTAGTTAAAAAATTGTGTCTAACTTGAATAGAAAAGGATTTCTGGTGCACAATATGACAATTTTAGTTGCATAATTATTTTTTAAAGTGACCATTTTCTAAACATATAAAAGATCGTAATTTTAGATGCCAAAAAATCAATTTCTGTTAAAATTGACAAAAAAAATTAATTAATAGAATATAAATTATCTGAAATCAATATAGTATTTTAGGATTAACTCATTTATAACCTAGACAAGGTCCTAATCAGTTGGCAAGTGAATTGCTCAATCAGATTGTTTTGCAATGACATTATTATATTGGGTATGATATATGTTGTGAATTCCACTGGAAGGAAACGAGACCCACAGATTGAGCGAAATCGACGTTGCTTTACAATATTGTAGTACTTCGCGCATACTGTTTATATAATACTGATATAATAAATCTTCAATTAATGGCAATCCGGGAATCTCCTCAACAAGAAAAAATGAATGTACTCTTTCTGCGTCATACCCACTAGGCAATATTTTTTTTTTTTTTTTTTGTGGGCAAGATATACTTTCATTGATAAAACATATTTTAGTACAGATAGTAGGTCAGAATCACAAAAACCTCTATGGACCGATTCTTGGACAGACGGGCTGGAAGCCCAACAAAGAAAACAAGGTGAGTTAAAAGCTCACTTGCTACAAGTGGCTCCGAAGGCCCAAGCTGAAAATTATCACATGTGGCGGCCGAAAAAACGTACACCGGAGGAGAGGAGGCAACCCTTCTTCCAATAGGGAGCAACCATTGACTCAGCTAAAAAAAGTGGAGAGAACGCCGCAAATCACTAGATCTGCTTGAGAAACGGGAAAGGAGCCGAGGAACGCCACCCAACAGCGTGTGGCCGGTGATGATGACCAAAAGATGATAGATTTGACAACATCTCCCACCGGCAAAAAAAGGCAAAAAGCCCAAAACAGAACCTAAAAACTATGTACAGAATCATGATAACTAAAAATAAAAACTCTAATCTTCTCAATTTTCTCAATATTCCCTAAATTTTTCAGATTTTTAGAGTTTGCAAACTTCATTGTCATCATGTCAAGTGGACTCCATACAAGTCACCTTAAAAGCCCTTTCTTTTTCGTAAACCTTCCACCACCATCTCCGGCCCTCTCCATCTCTCCTCCCTACCCACACCTCTGATGGTCGAACCCTGTACAAAAAGTACCTTTTCGGGCCTATTTCACAATTAAATGAGGCTAAATCCTGAAATTTCCAGTGATCTTTAGTGTGCACGGCCACCATGGTTGGCCCTTACTCCTTCCAATGCCCAGATCTAGTGGTTGTTTTGTGTTTGTATTATACTTCAGCCATTGCGGTTGGTTTGTATTATGTCCCACCCTTTGAGACCATTTTGTAGTCTCGGTGGTTGTCTTACAGCCCTAGTGATTGTCTGGGGCTCCGGCGTTTGCATCCGAATTGACATTCAGATATGTGGATCCGATATATTGTAGGGTCCTCAGGTTCATTTAAATTTTTTGTAACCCTCTAGACATTTTTCTTGTTCTTGTTTTGTACAGTGGTATGTTCACTCCCTAAATATAAAGACAATAATAACAAATAAATTTCAATAAGAAATTGAAAATGTTGGTCATATTAGTTATTTCCTATGACAATATTAAATTATAATCATAGAGGTTGATATTCGTCAAACCACACATACCCTACTTTGTATTGTGTCTACAAACTAATATAAAAATGATGAGAATTCAAAATAATATATACAAGTATACAGCGTAAAGAAATCATTATACATTAATCATTAGCACCTCCTAATTTCCACTTACAATCACTTAAGTGACGCACTAACTTCCAAGTTACAAGATCCACGAGATTACAAAAAATACTAATGTTAAGCTTTCAAAACTGTCCAAATTAAGGAATTAAACATAAAATAAGATGAAAGATGCATCATTATAAATAATGAAAAATTAAGTACGGGATTTCATGCAAGTTCATATATAGTGGGGGCAAGTGTGCAAGTGCAATAACAAAAATAAACTATATAATGTTTCAATTACACAAGCTAGAAATGTCAGCACGCTTCCTACGCCTAGATGGTCAAGATATGTAACTCCAAATAATTAAGAACGCCTAATTACGCAAGATATCAATTCTAAACTAAAAATATAACAAATATACGAATAAAATTAGATGAGTCTAAGGCAGTAATTAACTACGTGCATCTTGTGTAATATGAAGAGGACGTGCTGCAGTGCCGTTGCAAACAGTTGCATAAATTCTAACGCCAATACCTGCCCAGCCACCCCCTAGGCCCCTACATACACCCTTTAAATTCTCCTCTCCTGCATATTCTCCCCCAAAAATAACTTTCAACGTACTTCCCCTGTTCTGTCTTTTTCTTTTTTCTTTTTTGCTAGGCATTCCCCTGTTCTCTCTTCCTCCCGTCCCGTAGGAAATGTCGCAATTGCACGCACTTTCACTTGCCCATCCTTCGCATGTGGCGTTTCCCGCCTCTCGTCTCAAGCCTACGTTGTTCGATCTCCGCCCTCAATTGGGAGAGTGTCGCTTGACCCTGCCGCGCTTGCCGCCACGCGTCCGATCACTCCCTGTTGTGAGATGCTGCAGCGCACCCGCATCCTCGGACAGCAAAGCTAGCAATGGGTACTTGCAAAATCTCACCTTCTTTCTCTCGGCTTTTAAAGGAGCTTTGTTATGGCATTTCTTTCAGACTACAAAGTATGGTCTCAGAAATCTGGAGTCTTAGTTTGTTAATTCATGTACCATTTGGTTTTGTGGTGAACAAATTTCGCTACATTTCTCTGCTTTCTCGGGTGGTTTTTCGCTTTTCCATATGCGACTCTACTGTTTGTTTCTTGTCACCTTTGTTTTGGGCGTGGATGAGTAGTAGAAGCCGAATAAACCCTTCTACTCCCCCTTTCGCAGAATGAGTGGATTCTTTGAAGTTGAGATCCAAGTTCGTGATTACGAGCTGGATCAGTATGGAGTAGTCAACAATGCTATCTATGCAAGTTACTGCCAACATGGTAAGACTATGTCCCCATCAATTCTTCTGAAATAATAAGGAATTTTGGGTGCTTTCTTTGGTTGCAAACTTAATTATGCAAAGTTTTCTTTATAACTGATAATGTTGGGTGGTGGTTCATGCCAATGCATCTTTTGTTCCGTGTGGATGGTGGCTTGGGGGCAAGATTTCACCAATAATGTATTTGGGAAGCCTTGTAACAGGCAAATTAATTTAGGACTCGTGAGGCTATAAACTTGATGGATTGTTCTTCAATAAAATATCCAGGTCGTCATGAATTTTTGAAAAAGTTTGGCATTACTCCTGATTCGGCTGCTCAGACTGGTGTTGGATTAGCACTGGTGGATTTGTCCCTCAAGTTCGTTTCCGCTTTAAGAGTATGTTTTTGATCCTTGCTTCATATTAAACCTCTCAGGTACTTTTTGCAGCTGTTATTGATTTGTGCGGCACTAAATGCAATCCTGCAATATATCGTCATTCCTTCCACTGCTATCTCAAGCAAGGGATATATTAGCTTAGTACTTTTTTGCGAAAGAAGAAGGGTTCAAATAGGCTTATAAGAACCGAAATATGCTCTGTCTAAATGAAACACTCTGCTTTTTCATTTCTAAAAATCTGCAAGTTAGTCCTTTCGGAATTGCTGTCACAGCTATTGTTTTGGAATTTTTTTTTTAAAAAATTGTTAATCTTTGGCTTGGCAAAAGCAGTAATTCTTTAATAATACAATCTTAAGTTAATATAGCTGAATGGGGTGCAATAATTTTTGTTTTGCATCTCTTAATCCTATAAATCATAAATCTGTAATTTTTTTGCAAAGTGCATATCATTCTAGTGAGTGCCTCTTTCCTCTGCTGCAATTAGGAATGGGATGGTCTTTATACTTTATGGCTAAAGTTATAACTCCATTTATATCACTTACTATGTATTCGCATTGTGTTTTATGTGCATCTAGTGTGGAGACAGATGTGTTGTAAAGGTGAAGATCTCTGGCACCTCACGTGTCCGGCTATATATTGATCACTTGATCTTGAAACTGCCAAATCAAGAGGTTTGTTCTGGTCTCCTTTATAGATGATAACTATAAATTAACCATCTTATGTAGGACTGTACATAATCCGACCGATCCAACCATATTTGACCGGCCCATATGCGGGCCCAATTGAGGTTGTGCCCAGAATACTAGAGCCCAACTAAATTCAGTCGGGCCTTGATATAATGGAGTCCAAACCCCTCAGTTTAGTCGGTTGAGCGGCCTTAGACTCCCGGCTATGGGGTAGTTTGGTACCGATCGAGCCATGTACAGCCCTAATCTTATGGATAGATATACCCTGTAACTTTTCTACTATGTGCAGCTTATGGTGGAAACAAAGGCTACAGCAGTTTGGCTTGACAAAAACTTTCGTCCTGTTCGTATTCCAGCAGACTTTCGGTCTAAATTTGATCAATACTTGCACGATGAGGATTCTACCTAATTTTATTGGAAACTAAACCAATCTTGAATAGGAAACTTGTTGGTTTTCCGTGTTTTGCCCTTGCAAAAAGAATAGGGAGGATAAACGATCCTCGTCACAAATTACGTACAATCCAAAAAAGAAATTTGTTCTAGCTTGAAAAATAAATATTGCTCCTTATAGGAGTCGACATGTTCGGTTCATTTAATTTATGTACGACACAAAAGCTATGTACTTGTGGAGCCTAAACCAATCAACTGGGTTAAATTTTTTATTTTATTATTTGAATTATATTTTTAATATTCGTCGTACTTCTCTTTAATCTTGTTTAATTGACGGGTCAAAATACGTATAATATTTAATTGAAACTGAATTATAGTGTCAAATTTGGTCTCGAAATTAAGAATTTTAATTTTATACAATGTGAATCTATCACTTATTCTAAATGATAAACTTTAAACTGTTAGAATAAAAAATAAATTTTATTATTTAAATTTTTCGTTGCTTTTTCTCAAGACTTGCTCTTATTATTGGTTGAGATGTACCACTTGATCGTAAGAGCAAGGATAAGAGGATTTGAAATGGTTCTCAAGGACATGCTGACATGCTCTTATAGTAGGCTGTGTCTTGCTCATCCAACAAAAACTAGCTAAGAAAAATTGAGAACATAACAACAATTGGAAAAAGGAATAACAGAGAAAAAGTCACTCTTACCTCCCCTCTGTCCCAGGAGCTTCGAATTCGGGGATGGGGTTGTAGCTTCTAGCCGTCTACCTTTTGCCCCTTTTTGGTTTTCAGGTTATTGACTGCGTGCAGTGAAAACTTCTCTTTTCAAAATTTGAAGTTAATTATCGAATTTGTTCGGAACGGAGATAGTGTTTGCAAACTCGAAATTTTAGGAATTTTTTTTTGACTCTATCCAAAATTTTTAAATACAAATATAATTAACTCAAAATTTTAGTTAAAAAGTAACAAAAAAAAAAACTTCAAAATTATTTTTCTCTTTATTTTTTTCACCCACTAGCCTTTATTAAAATTCAATAAAATTTTAATCAACCTTCATTTTCACAACATTTCGAAAATTTTCAAAAAAAATCTTTACAAACACAGTAACACTACCGATCGAATTCATAATTAATTAAATGGCCTTTAAGCTGATCCCACACTGTATTATAAAAAAATAAATAATAAAAATAATAAAAGTTATGAAAACTGCCAAGCCAATTGTATATAAATAGTGTGGTTTTCAATTCTATGGGCTGTCATGGTGTTGCCAGCGTGAATCCGTTTATGGGAATCAAACTCTGCTACCAACAAACAATCAACGCGTGAAATCTCGTGGACTGGCGGTTGGTGTGATTTTGATTTGCGAGATATGTAGGACCAAGACAAAAAGACGTATGGAGTGAATCTAGACAAGCCTGTACCACCGTAGTCCGTGGAGTACTTGAATGTTATTGCCCCAAAGAAGAAGCTGACCGACTCAGAGGCATAGGCTATCCTAGATAGACTTGATCGCTGGAATACGGAGAGAGAAATGGCGGAGGAGAGGAGTGAGAAGAAGAAGGTGATGGTGGCAATCGACGAGAGCGATTGTAGCCACTACGCTCTTCAGTGGGCCCTCGACAACCTTCGTGAGACCCTCAACAATTCTGAGATTCTCCTCTTTACCGTGCAGCCCATCGCTGACTTCAGCTACGCTTATGCTTCCACTCTCGGGGCCGTTCGTACGTCTCTCTCTGTGTCTTCTGTTTTGTTGAATCTCTTTTCCGCAATTCTTATATTCATGGTGCCACGGCTTAAAATTATAACCGAGATACAGATGGGGTTTCATTTCATACTGATTTTACAGCTTCGGAGTTGATACGATCAATTCAAGAAAATCACCAGAAGGTCGCATTGGCTTTGCTGGAGAAAGCTAAGGATATCTGTGCTAAGAACGGGGTATATATAGCTTCTTCCACTCATTGTTTGCTCTAGAATTTGCGTACTGGACGTCAGTAAAGCTGTTCTTTTTCTCCCCCTTTTTTACTAAGAATTTCGATGCTCGAATCGAATTGTTCTATGTCGTATTATACCCTTAAAATATAATGGAGCTAGAAAAAAAAAAAAAAGGAAAACAACCGAGAAACACCAAAAATTAAAGCCGCAATAAAGGAAGAAGAAGAAGAAGAAGAAAGTTAGTGTGCTTTCTTTTGGTGGCCCAAAAGTAGGTGACCATTTTATCATGATATTCGACACTCTTCTTTTCTTTACCTTCAAATTGGAGCTTCCTTTTTGTCGAAATTGAAGCCACCTGTTTTTAACCTCTTTATGTATTTTAGGAGGAATGTATGTTTCATTAAATGCGTGGAGGAAGAATGTTTTCCATTAAGCGGTAAACTCCCTGTCTATTGTGGAATGGGAGGACTAAAATTTGTGTTCCTTACTACAGATATCTGCAGAGACGCTGACAGAAGTTGGGGACCCTAAACAGGCCATAACTGAAGCAGTTGAGAAGCTCAACATTAAATTACTTGTATTGGGCAGCCATAGTCGAGGAGCTATACAGAGGTCGGTAGCTAAATCCATTGATGATGCATAAGTTTATATTTAGTTTCGTCATTGGCTTTTATCGACAAGTTTCCTTAGTAGCCCTGTATGTGTCTTGGATTTGTTTACATGGAGGAATTTCTTTACATTCTTAAATAAACAAACAACAAGATGGCGGTTTAGGTACTTCCTTGACCTAGTCATGGAAATGCATCATTCAAACTCCTAGGTTTGGTTATTACATAGTTTTCTGGTTGGACTGAAAATGGAAAAAGATTTTCTTTCTTTTCATTACTGATTAGAATGGTTGTGGAACTTTAGTCATGCATTTGTTGTTAGTTTTGTACATCTGGAACAATTTTTCTTTCTCAAAAGATTTGGAATTGTAAGCATCTGTTGAGGGCGCAAATACATATCAGGCTTTAACTTGGAATGAGAAGTGTACAACAGTCATGCACCAACTTATGCATGAAGCTTCGAGTCTGCTCATGGGGGTCTCTGTAAACAGGGGAAATTAAAACTACCATTTGGACGAAGCACTTATGCCTGATAAGTTATACTTGTTTGGAGGTCTCTCGAACTCAGGCAACTTTTTCGAGTAGTTGTAATTTTTCTTTTTCCCCTTTTCATTTTCTGCATTTTACTTTTTCTTGCATTGCTTGAAGTTTTTGACATGAAATGCATGCTCAAAATCTACTCATTGTTTCCCAGAAATGAACTTCTAAAACATTACAACTGCAAACTCGAGAGTGGCTCTAACCTGTGATCCTTGACAATAATTGTAATTATCTCTTTGTATGCTTGAAAAATGACCATTATCCAATGCGATTTATCCTTAACACATGGGTTGGACTTCTTACCAATTGAGTTGGCTGGGAGTAAGTTCCATAGACTCCATTCTTGTGGGAGTGGAATGGGATGGTTGCATTGAGCAATTACCATACTTTTGTTCAAGCTTATGTACTATTTCATAATTATAGAATGCTAATGCTAGTTTGTTGGGGCAGGGCATTTTTGGGAAGCGTCAGCAATTACTGTGTTCATAATGCCAAGTGCCCTGTTCTCGTTGTTAAAAAACAAGCTTGAAGACTGAATCTTTTACTGTTTCTATCGCTACCAAGAAGGAAAAACAAAATCTCTGCTGCTGATATGCCGTTGGATAGTTTTCATTATGTCTTGTAAATAATGCACTTAAAAGTTGAATAAATGTAATTCACTTGATTTAGCTTCTGCTTCCCATCTAATTTAGATGGACTGGATCAGAGATACATTGGGCTTGGGCAAAAAGCCCAAGGTTATCAAATGAATTTTGGGAAAGGCCCAAACGTAATGTGTATGAAATGAAGGTATGGCCGGTGTGTGTGATGATTTTAGTTATTTTGAGGCCGTTAAATTCCTTCTGGGCAGTGAGGAAATAGAAGCACCCGGAAACCAAACAACTTCCAGTCACTTATAGGCTACTCCCCCTTATACAAACATTCTACCTAAGGGGGGTGGTCATAGAGAAGAGGTTATTTACATGGACTGCTGATCACCAAGTTTTTTTTACCTATTTTGGAGTTCCCGTGGATATTAGTGAGAAGAAAGGGTAACCTTCAACGCCAAAACTTTGAATAAAATGGGTTAAGTACGGATTCCTAGGGGAGAATGGGTAGCGAGAGGCAAAGACTTGGAGGATAGTGATTACGGTGATGAGGGAGAGCGAGATGTTTCTCAGGGTCTTCCTCCGCCTTCCTCCTAGACTTACGAGCCGCCAGCCTCCATATACACTCACACTGATTGGCAGCACTCCATTGAGACTCGCCTTGATAGTTTAAAGCTGGAGATGCCGACAGTAAAGAAAGAACGAAGGAACTCTTTTGAGATGCTCCGGAGCCCTTTGAAGAGCTTCAGGCTAACATCTTCCAGTAACTTTCTCGATATTTCCCCCATCCTCAGTAATGTGTATTGTTTTATTATCTTTTCGTTACCAAACTGGGGAGAAAAAGTTGTATGTTTAATAATGTTTTGTGAAAGCATTCCTCTATTTTTGTTTACTTTTGTCAAACGTACAAAATCCTTTCCATGGAGTAACACGCCTCAAATATATGGCTAAACAAACATGATATAACTCATAGACGCAAGGGACATATTGATTTACTTGGGCCCACATTTTAATTAAAAATCTCTCTTCACGGTGTTCTCCGGAAGATGTAACAAAAACTGAGTTACTAGAGTAAAGATTTCTCATTATACTCTGGGAGATGTTACAAAAATTTGAACCATAGCCCTACTATCATGGTACATGCAAATTCGATTTTGCGGAGAGCAAGAATACTTTAGGAAAGCCTATCTCTACAAGGTCTTGAGTTACTTGAGCCAACCTCTCTCAACATCTTACTCTACCATCACATCCGCCGAAGTTTCAGCAGCTAACTTCGAGGATTTTCTTTTGTTCTTACCTGTAAAATAGTCATTATATAAGCCCACAATTTACAAACAATGTCCATGATCCAAACACCAAATGTATATCCTTATTCAAAGTACTTGACAGCCCTAGTATGAATTTGAAATGAGCATAGTCAAAATTGGTGTGTCCTCCGAAATTTCAGAAACAAAAACAGAAGAGCATAGGATGAGACTGCACAATTCTATAGACATAGGGAACTTAACAACTACCCCTGCATATAGCTTTTGTAGTAGATATAAACCACCCCCCCCCCCCCCCCCCCTCCAACAAAAGCACATCCCTTCATGATTGCTAACAACCTCACTTGTCAAAAGCATTTGAGCTCCAGTAGGCCTTTTTTTTCTGAATAATGCCGTTAGCTCGCATTTCAAGAGTTCAACCATACAAAGAAAATCCTAAATAAGGCCTAACAATCACCAAGCTATAAAAGAAAACTAGCAGGATCCCAAGAGAGATTAGGAAACCACTATATGCGTAGTGCTAGGCAGAGGGTGCGGGTGGCTGATAACAGGAGACTTAGCCACCGAAATCTAGATGGGCTAGTAATAAAAGCACAGACAACTTGGGCACCGCAAAGCCCCAACGGAAGGTCGAAAAATATCTCAGGGGACCGGAAAAGCCCACAAAAGAGTCAGGAACAACCAAACAAGAAACAAACTAAGGTCAAAACAAAAGTCGAAACAAACAAAAACAAAACCGAGTCGGAATCAGAGGACCACCGAGAAGGCGCTAAAGAGCCAAAAACGCCGGCAGAGTGTAAGGAAATGCACAACGGCCTAAAGCAGCGCGTGGGACTCATGTGCTGCCGGAAAAGCAGCAACTTGGGGGCGTTGGGTTTGCCGAAGGCAAGGAAAGCCTCCCCAGAGGCATGTGCCTTTCAGAGATGGCCAAAAGCAACCCAAAAATGAAGAACAAGATCTGGCGTGTGGGACTCGTGGACCAGTACGCACCAGCCAAATGGAGCGGGGCCGGATGGACAGTGCACGCCTTAAGGTGGGGATGGCAACTAGTTGGGCGGTGACCACCAATGGCAAACAAAAACACCGAGATCTAATCGCCAAGATTCCAAACAAAAACCATAAGAAAGGGAACAAAGAGAGGGAAGGAGAGAACAGTGAGAACTGGCCAGAGAAGGAGATCTAGAGCTCCTCCCACCACCGGAAAGAAAAAGGAGAGGGGAGACCAGGTTAGGATTTGGAAAGAGTTCTAAAGAGAAGGTAGAGCCTCTCTCTCTCTCTAAAACTGCTTTATTTCAGTAGGTTATTAATTCTCGAGCTCCAGTAGGCCTGTTAACAAATGAAAACTCATATTGAGTAAGAAACTCACCAACCATAAGCATCCTCCATAAAAGATCCCCCCTCCCTCCCTCTCTCCTCCTCCTATTACAGTTGATATTAACACAAACCAGCTCAATGTACAAAAATCAGAATCAAAGCAACTTGAGGCTGAATCTTGCAGAGATAAAGGAGAAAATATTGCAACACAATTCAATGCCAAAAATCAACATCGGAGAAAATATTGCAGCAAGATTCATTGCCAAAAATCAAGATCCATTCTCCATAATGTTTTGCCTCATTTATTGTTCAACCTATAAAGTGTCGAAAATCAAGATGGTAGTCTCCATAATGATTTGCCTCATTTATTGCTTAGTATTGACAAAGTCAAAAGTTCTACAAATTTGCCTTAGCCAAATCAACGGGATTTCATCCAGTTTAAAAAAAAAAAAAGGCTTCAATAGGTGACAAAGGACGCGTCAAAGGAGTTCAACAGTTATGTTCTTTCTTTAATAGTTTTTATTTTCTCCACTTTCATGGCCTCTCTTTCTCTCAGCATCGATAATTTTATCGCTCTAAAGCTCAAACAAGACAACTATCCCTTGTGGCGCAAGCAAGCATTGGCTCTCACTGAAAGTCAGGAATTGGTTGGCATCTCGCTGGTGACACAATCATTCCAATCATGTATTCCAATCCAACAACTAAAAATCCCACTGCCTAGCTCACAAATGACTACATCAGTTGGCGCAAATCTGATCGTCTTCTCTATGGGTGGCTCATTGGCACACTCACTGAAGAAGCTCTTGGTCTTGTTATTGGCATGGACACTGCACAAGCTGTTTGGGATGCATTCAAGGAGGCTTACGCCCAAGACTCTTAAGAGCGAGAGTTTACACTTCATCAACAAATGACTTATCTATGCAAAGAAGAAAGCATCACCATTGTTGAGCATCTTCAGAACTTCAAAGGCATCTGTGACAACCTTGCTGCAATAGGAAGCCCCGTACCTAACATAGTGAAAGTTTTTTCACTTCTCACAAGCCTAGGCCCAAAATACGAATCCTTTACCACAACTATGTTAAAGCCTCCATGCCCAACCTACACCAAATTGGTCTCTCTTTGACAAGGATATGAACAACGCCAAAATTGGTTTAGCAACAATACATCAACTGGCCTTCTATGGTCAAAAGCAATGTCCTCTGCAACAAGCCTCTCAAACCTAAGGATTCTAAAATCGATTCAATTCCAATGGTCGTGGGTATCAAGCTCACAATTTCAATCACAACACATCCAGCAGTGCAGATCAAAACCACTACAATCGTCAGTCTTCTCGAGACAGCAACAATCAGAATTTTGTAAATTGACGACCACCTTCTTCAGGCCAACAATGCATGACACCATCAGAGCGGGAGATGTACCGTAACAAGTGTTGCCAATACGGCGGGGTAATGGGTCATATTGCTAAAATATGTTGGCACTTGCCTCAACACCCAGTCAAATGGACATCCAACATAGGAGTCTCCAATCATATGACAGGTAATGTAGGTATGTTAACAAATTTAGATCCATATTTAGGCACAAATTCAGTTGTTATTAAAGATGGCACTTCTCTTGCTATTAAAGCCATTGGAGATACATGTATTAAAAATAACACTATAGCTATTCACCTTAATAATGTTCTTCATGTTCCTCATTTAGCAAAAAACTTACTCTCTGTAAGGCAACTCATGAATCAATATCCCTTAAACTGTGAATTTTCTAATAAGGATTTTTGTGTTAAGGAACGGGAGACAGGTCAAAAAAATGATGACATGCAAATGCAAGGGTGATCTGTATGTTCTCTCTAACCCACATGAATTGCATTACTCCAATCAGTTTAGATCCAGCTCTACAGAAGTGTGGCATCAACGGTTAGGACATCCACAAGCATCTGCTCTCCAGTTGCTTGAAGAATAAGGGCTTAATTCAAGTTCAAGGAGTTAGTAAGTTGAAGTCCATTTGTGACAGCTATTAATTAGTCAAATTAAGTAAAATTCCTTTTTATTGTTTTGAAAACTCTAGGTCAGCTATTTTTAATAAAATGCACTGTGATTTATGGGGTCCTACACCTGCTTTATCTCTTGAAAAATTTTGTTATTATGCTTATTTGGTTGATGATTTCTCACATTATACTTGGATTATTCCTCTTAAGGCTAAATATGAGTTTATAGATGCATAATTGGCTTTTGGGCAGTATGTCACCAGATAGTTTGAGAAAAAAATAAAAATCTTTTATTCTGGTGGAGGAGATGAATATGTTAACTCCAGACTCACCTCTCACTTCCAAGCGCAAGGAATAGTACATCAAATTTCTTGCCCTCACACACCGGAATAAACAAGTATGGTTGAGCGTCGCCATAGAATAATTCGTGAACTAGGAATGACAATGCTCTTTCATTATGGTGCTCCTTTATTTTATGGGCAGAAGCTTTTACAATTGTAGTCTTATTACTTAACTAACTTCCATCTTCTACTATTAATTTTGATACACCTTATTTTAAGCTGCATAGGGTTCACCCAACTTACTCTTTTCTGTGAGTGCTTGGATCCAAATGCTTTCCATATACTTGGGACACATGTAAAAATAAATTTGATCCTAAAATTGTGCCTTATGTTTTGTGGGATACAGAGATAGGCACAAAGGATACAAATGCTTTCATCCGTCTAGTCAGAAGATGTTCATTTCTTGACATGTGGTGTTCATTGAGACTAGTTTCCCGTTTAAAGAATCACGTCAACGCAATATTGGGGTTTCTTCAGATCGATGGATTAGCATTTTTGATTCATGGCTTACTTTGCCTCTTCATCAAACTGACCCACACATGCTGTTCAATGGATCCAACGACTCAACTCCTATTTCAATTCCACTACCCATCTCGTCAATTCCTTCCGATAGTCCAGAGATGAGTTTGGATGAAAGTCGACTCTCATCACAGTCATGTACTCTCCAACCGCCACCATCTTTCGCAGACTTAGCTTCATGTTTGATTGACAGACAATCTCCTACAACATCCCTTAATCCTCCTCTTCACTCAATAGTTTATGGTCCTTTGAATATTCATACTGACACTAGAATTTTTGTGCCTTCTCAGGAGCAAGATCATGACTCTGGAATCATTGAACCTCATGATCCAACTACACGTCAAAACAGCACATCCTCTCATTCTACTCACAGCATGGTAACTCGATCCCAGCTTAGGATTAAGAAACCAAACCCCAAGTATGCTATGACAGTGGTTAGCCAAGATATTCCACACAAACCTCGTTCTGTCAAGTTTACTCTCAATCATGATGGCTGGAGGACTGCAATGCAGGAAGAGCTAGCTACACTCATCATAACCATACATGGAAGGCTTGTTCCTCGTGATCCTACCATGCATGTTATAGGTTCCAAGTGGGTCTTTAAGTTCAAACTTAAACCAGAAGACACTCTTGATCGACTAAAGGCTCGCTTGGTTGCTAAGAGCTATCATCAAATGTGAACAACCTAATTTAGACCCAACTATGCAGAAAATACCTAGAGGGGGGGTCAATAGGTATATTAAAAAAAATATCAAATAACTCTTTTTTAAAACTAAAACCTATTCTCAATAATATCAACCCAAACACAATGCTTTCAATATGCAAAGACCTAATATCAATCAGACATGAATATATGAACAGTACACACGAAAGAACGAATCTGTAAAAATAGAGTAATCCGAACTGACTATAAGAAACTCCAAAGAAACTTCAACTCGCAGAAGCTGAAATTTACAGATTCACAAAATCAATTGATACATAATCAATTGAACAACTTACCAATAACCCAGATCCTAATCAATCACTTACCAACCACAGATCTGTGAATAGAGGTTGTCAAATCTCAAGAATATAAACTCACACCACGAAGAACAAACTTGGTTAGTAAGAGAAAACAAAACTATTAAGAACAATAATAGATACGTAACACTGAGAATGGTTATGAAGAGAAACTCCTTAAAGAACGACCTTAAGGAGAAAAACTCTCCAGGCCCATAGGCCATTCAAATCCACTATTGAAGTGACTAACCTAGCCTATCAAAAACACCTTGAATCAAATCCGATTTCTACAAGCTTTCTACAAGAACAAAAGGAGCAAGAACGATCAGCACATTTCTTGAAGAAGACTATCTCGAAGGGAGAAGCGAAGGAGAGGAAAAACGGGTAGATCTGGTCGTCTTAAACGTAAAAATCAGTCTGTTGTGAATTTCTTCATTTCACGTTAAAACAAAATACCCCAAATCAGTTTTCTTTATTCACGCGTGAAGAAGACCATCGACTCCAGCTATTTCTCACATCTTCTAGAAACTAGGAAAAGGACAAAACTGCCCTTAGTGAAAGACTCACGTGTTATGCCAACAAAAGATATTACAAAATGGATGGTGTCGATTACACTGAAACATTCTCTCCTGTCATCAACCCATGAACAATCCGCTTTGTCCTTAGTCTTACTCTTGTTCAACATTGGAATATCCAACAATTGGACGTTAAAAACACCTTTCTCCATGGCCTTATCTCTGACGATCTTTATATGGAACTACCCTCCGGCATGGTTGATCCCTAATTTCCTACTCACATGTGCAAACTACAGCGCGCACTTTACGGACTAAAACAAGCACCTCGGGCCTAATTTGATCTTTTAGTGCTTTCCTACTTAAACACGATTTTTTGTAGCTTAGTTGATCCATCACTGTTTATCTTACACTCTCCACTTTGAATACTAATTCTTTTATTATTTGTTGATGATATTCTTCTCACAGGCTCTAATCCCCAGCTTTTAGACAACTTCATTAAGATTTTGAACATTGAATTTGCAATAAAGGATCTCGGAACCGTTCATCACTTTCTTGGTATTGAGATCATCCCAACTCAAGATGGGTTGCATCTCTCACAATCTCACTATGCGTTCACTATTCTTGAAAAAACTTAGATGGTAGACTGCAAGCCCATTAGTACACCTCTGGAAGCAAAAACTAAGGGACTTGATAATGAAATCCTTTGCGATGATCCAAGTTCTTATCGTTGCATTATTGGAGCCTTACAATACTTAACACTTACTAGACCTGATATCTCATATAGTGTCAATTTTGTATCACAATTCATGCACGCACCCACCACTGCACATCTTAAAATGGTGCGTCGTTTTTTGCGATAGATTAAGGGCACTATTCACCTAGGCTTAGTTTTACTTCTCGCACTACACTTGATCTTTGTGATTTTTTTGATGCAGATTGGGCAGGATGTCTTACTACTAAACGCTCCACAACCGGTTACTGTACATTCCTTGGCCAAAATCTCATATCATGGTGTGCAAAGAAGCAACATACCATTTCTAGATCCAGCACCGAAGCTGAATACAGGGCAACGGCCCACACTACTGCTAAACTTACATGGCTGACCTTCTTCCTCAAAGATCTTCAAGTTTCCATGCCATATTCCCTTGTCTTGTATAGTGATAATCTTAGCACTCTACACATGACAATTAATCAGGTCTTCCATGCACGCAGCAAGCACATTAAATTAGATTGTTACTTTATGCGTGAACGAGTTGTCATTGGTCTCCTTGTTACTCGACATGTCTCCACTACGCATCAAATTACGGATATCTTCACTAAACCAATGTCCAAAGCTTCCCTCGCCCTTTTTCAAACCAAACTTAGCCTTCAGCCCTGGCAAAGTTTGCAAGAGGGTATTAACACAAACCAGCTCGGTGTGCAAAAATCAAAATCAAAGCAACTTGGGGATGAATCTTGCAGAGATAAAGGAGAAAATATTGCAACACAATTCAATGCCGAAAATCAAGATCAAAGAAAATATTGCAACACAATTTATTGCCAAAAATCAAGATCACATTCTCCATAATGCTTTGTCTCATATATTGCTCAGCCTATAAAATGCCGAAAATCAAGATGGTAGTCTCCATAATGATTTGCCTCATTTATTACTCGGTATTGACAAAGTCAAAAGTGCTACAAATTTGCCTTAGCCAAATCAACAGGATTTCATCCTGTTTAAAAAAGGCTTCAATAGGTGACAAAGGACGCGTCAAAGGAGTTCAACGGTTATATTCTTTCTTTAATAGTTTTTATTTACAATTATTCTCTTACCTTCAATACGTTAGATATTCTAGCTTAAATATCCTATGTAATCGGCTCTTGTTGTTCACGTTGAATAAAAAAAAAAAAAAAACATTGCAATTATAATTGAAATTTTCTTCTGTTGAGAGATCCACAAATTTACTCGTCAATGGTTTTTCAACATAGATATTTTCTTATATCTCACCTGTCACAGATATATTACCTTGTACAGAGGTAAATGGGATGAGGAAGGAACACAACTCCACATATCCTCGAAGAGAGGATACCATGGATACCTCACATTGTAGCACGTGTGGAACAACCCATAGGGACTGGTCTATTGGTAGGCTTTAGCAACTGGAGCTACCAACACTCATTGTAATGCTAGCCAAAAATCTAAACTAACCACAAGCACCTTAAATAACCCAAACCACTCATGATATGACCTTAATCAATTGATCACTTGATCTTGAAACTGCCAAATCAAAAGGTTTTTTTTAGTCTTCTTTACGAATGATAACTATAAATTAACCACCTTATGTAGGACTGTACATGACTAGCCCCATCTCGACCCACCCAACAAGATTCGACTGGCCCATATGTGGGCCCAGTCAAAGTTAGGCCTAGAATACTGGAGCCCAACTAAATTCAGTCGGGCCTTGATATAATGGAGCCCAACCTATCGGTTTGGTCGATTAGACGGCCTTAGACTCCCAGCTATGGGGTTGTTCGGTACCGACCGAGCCATGTACAACTCTAATCTTATGGAGAGATATACCTTGTAACTTTCCTACTATGTGCAGCCTATGGTGAAAGCAAAAGCAACAACAGTTTGGCTTGACAAAAACTTTCGTCTTGTCCATATTCCAGCAGACTTCCGGTCCAAATTTTATCAATTCCTACACGATGAGGATTCTACCTTATTTTACTGAAAACCCAACGAATCTCGAATAGGAAACCTGTTGGTTTTCCTTGTTTTGTCCTTGCAAGAAGAATATGGAGGAGAAACGATCCTCGTCACAAATTACGTACAATCCAAGAAAGAAATTTGTTTCAACTTGAAAAATAAATATTGCTCCTCACAGGAGTTGACATGTTCGGTTCATTTAATTGAAATTGAGGTACAGTGCAGAGTCAAATTTCAAATTAAGAGCTTTAGTTCTATATTATGTGAACTTACCATTTATCCCAAATACAAACTTTAAGCGATTAAAAGAAATAAATTGTATTATTTAAATTATATTCTCTAATATCTTATTATCTCCTCGAAGCAAAGATATTTTAAACTTCAAATTTTAAAGCCAATTATACTTTGGTGTTTGATTGAATATTATAATAAAAATAATAATTAATAAGAAGAAAGATTATTTTAATCAACCTGAAATTTTAAGGACAGTCAAACACCGGGTTTTCAATTCTATGGGCTGTCAAGGTGTTGCCAGCGTGGATCCAAAAGCGAAGCCGTGCACGACTTGCATGCTGACATCTGGAACGTGAGAAGGGGTCCCATTATTCCCACCTACCAAACATAAAAGGATGTTGTTTAGAAGGAAAAAAATAAAAATAAAAAAAATAAAAAATAAAAGATGTTCATCTTAATCCGTATATCGATCAAACTCTGCTGCGAAGTGCCTACAAACAATCAACGAGTGAAATCTCGTGGACTGGCGGTTGGTGTGATTTTGATTTGCGAGATATGTAGGACCAAGACAAAAAGACGTATGGAGTGAATCTAGACAAGTCTGTACCACCGTAGTCCGTGGAGTCCTTGATCACTATTGCCCCAAGGAAGAAGCTGACCGACACAGAGGCATACGCTATCCTAGAGAGACTTGATCGCTGGAATACGGAGAGAGAAATGGCGGAGGAGAGGAGTGAGAAGAAGAAAGTGATGCTGGCAATTGACGAGAGCGAGTGTAGCCACTACGCTCTTCAGTGGGCCCTCGACAATCTTCGCGAGACCCTCGACAATTCTGAGCTTCTCCTCTTTACCGCGCAGCCCATCGCTGACTTCAGCTACGCTTATGCTTCTAATCTCGGGGCCGTTCGTACGTCTCTCTCTCTCTCGCTGTCTTATATTTTGGGGAATCTCTCCCCGCAATTCTTATATTCTTGGTGCTACAGCTTAAAATTGTAACCGAGATACAGAGTTTCATTTTATACTGCTTTTACAGATCCGGAGTTGATACGATCTATTCAAGAAAACCACCAGAAGGTTGCATTGGCTTTGCTGGAGAAAGCTAAGGATATCTGTGCTAAGAACGGGGTATATATAGCTTCTTCCACTCATTGTTTGCTCTAGAATTTGCGTACTGGACGTCAGTAAAGCTGTTTCTTTTTCTCCCCCCTTTTAGACTAAGAATTTCGATGCTCGAATCGAATTGTTCTATGTCGTATTATACCCTTAAAATATAATGGAGCTAGAAAAAAAAATAAGGAAAACAACCGAGAAACACCAAAAATTAAAGCCGCAATCAAGGAAGAAGCAGAAGAAGAAAGTTAATGTGCTTTCTTTTGGTGGCCCAAAAGTAGGTGACTATTTTATCCTGATATTCGACCCTCTTATTTTCTTTACCATCAAATTGGAGCTTCCTTTTTGTCGAAATTGAAGCCATCTGTCTTTAACCTCTTTATGTATTTTAGGAGGAATGTTTGTTTCATTAAATGCGTGGAGGAAGAATGTTTTCCATTAAGCGGTAAACTCCCTGTCTATTGTGGAATGGGAGGACTAAAATTTGTGTTCCTTACTACAGATATCTGCAGAGACGCTGACAGAAGTTGGGGACCCTAAACAGGCCATAACTGAAGCAGTTGAGAAGCTTAACATTAAATTACTTGTATTGGGCAGCCATAGTCGAGGAGCTATACTGAGGTCGGTAGCTAAATCCATTGATGATGCATTAGTTTATATTTAGTTTCGTCATTTGCTTTTATTGACAAGTTTCCTTAGTAGCCCTGTAAGTGTCTTGGATTTGTTTACATGGAGGCATTTCCTAACATTCTTGAATAAACAAACAACAATATGGCGGTTTAGGTGCTTCCTTGACCTATTCATGGAAATGCATCATTCAAACTCCTAGGTTGGTAATGGTATTACATTAGTTTTCGGGTTGGATCGAAAATGGAAAAAAAGATTTCCTTTCTTTTCATTACTGATTGCAAAGGTTGTGGAACCTGAATTATGCATTTGTTGTTAGTTAAGTACATCTGGAGAAATTTTTCTTTTTCAAAAGATTTGGAATTGTAAGCATCTGTTGTGGGCGCAATACATATCAGGCTTTTAACTTGAATGAGAAGTGCACAACAGTCTTGCTCCAACTTATGCACGAAGCTTTGAGTCTGCTCATGGGGGTCTCTGTAAACAGGGGACATTAAAAATGCTATTTGGAAGAAGCACTTATGCCTGATAAGCTATACTTGTTTGGAGGTCTCTGAACTTGGGCAACTTTTTCAAGTTCTATTTTTTTTTTCCCCTTTTTCATTTTCTGCACTAATTTTTTTTCTTGCATTGCTTGAAGTTTTTGACATGAAATGCATGCTCAAAATCTACTCATTGTTTCCCAGAAATGAACTTCTAAAACATTACAACTGCAAACTCGAGAGTGGCTCTAACCTGTGATCCTTGACAATAATTTTAATTATCTCTTTGTATGCTTGAAAAATGAGCATTATCCAATGTGATTTATCCTTGACACATTGGGTTGGACTTCTTACCAATTGAGTTGGCTTGGAGTAAGTTCCATAGACTCCATTCTTGTGGGAGTGGAATGGGATGGTTGCATTGAGCAATTACCATACTTTTGTTTAAGCTTATTTACTATTTCATAATTATAGTATGCTAATGCTAGTTTGTTGGGGCAGGGCATTTTTGGGAAGCGTCAGCAATTACTGTGTTCATAATGCCAAGTGCCCTGTTCTTGTGGTTAGAAAACAAGCTTGAAGACTGAATCTTTTACTATTTCTATCCCTACTAAGAAGAAGGAAAAACAAAATCTATGCTGCTGATATGCTGTTGGAAGTTGGAATTATTTTTCATTATGTCTTGTAAATAATGCACTTAAAAGTTGAACAAATAAGGCGGAGAAATTCTAGCACTTCTAGGTTTATTGTCACCCATACACGGAACTTCAGCTCCAGAATAAACTGGCCGTGACTTATTGTCCTATTGAATTCTCCTAGATAAAACTCAGACGTTTGCTAAAGATACAACATAAAACGAGTGAGTACAAAATATTCAATAAAGCCAGTAGTTAGTACAACATATAGCAGATAATATGAAAGAGACATTGAAGTAATCAATGCATCAATTCAAGTAACACGAATTGCAGGACAAGACTCAAAATAAAGATGATCTTCCCAAAATTTAAACCACCACCCTTCGGCATTACTCCCAAAGTGATACATACAACGAGCATGTCATAACATGTCGTTAACATCCTTCTGTGCACAATATTATCACGTCTTCAAATCACTCGTTTTATGTTGTATTTTTTGTAGATGTCTGAGTTTTATTTAGGAGAATTCACTAAGGCAATAAGTCACGATCAACTTATTCTGGGGTTCAAGCTCCGCGCACGGGTGACAATAAACCTGGAAGTGCTAATCAAAGGTCAAACGATTATGTCGACCTGTCTAAGTTAAGTGACTCTGATGAAGAGCACTAGAGTTTCTCTCCAGCCTTATCTAACGTTGTTAGTTTTTTGTTGTAATTTTCTTTCTACGCTCTGTAGTATGTATATAGAAAGCCGTTTGGTGCTAAAATACAATTCACTTGATTTACTTGAGCCCACATTTTAATTAAAAGTCTCTTCACGGAGAACAAGATGTAACAAAAACTGAGTTACTTGAGTAAAGATTTATCATTATACTCTGGGAGATGTTACAAAAATTTGAAACATAGCCCTACTATCATGGTAAATGCAAATTCTATTTTGCGGGGAGCAATAATACTCTAGGCAAGTCTATCTCTTCAAGGTCTTGAGTTACTTAAGCCAACCTCTCTCAACATCTTACTCTACCATCACATCAGTCGAAGTTTCAGCAGCTAACTTCGTGGATTTTCTTTTGTTCTTACCTGTAAAATAGTCATTATATAAGCCCACAATTTACAAATAATGTCCATGATCCCAAACTATTGACTCCCTATATGAGAAGATCTTACCTCTACGCTTTAGTTGTTTAAGCTTCAAACTCTTCTTCATCTGAAATGCCGTCGGTGTTCCTTTGGTGTCTTGAGATGTGCCTGCTTCCATAAACAAATTTAAACAAGCTTGAATTTAGCTTTACTATAGGGCAGATAAAAGGATCTACTTGCAGCAATATTCTGGGAAAAACATAGCCCGCAAAAAAGCAAGTTGGCTATTCCTCAAAATTCTCATTCTGAAACATCTTGATATCACTGTTAAAAGGGGTAAAACAGAAACTTATAACTATATGTCCGACTGAATTCTAGTTTCTGATAATTAAATAGCACCAAAACAAAATCCGAGGAACTAAATCTAGTTCAATCAAATGCTGGATCAGGTCTACCAAATTTGAGGCCCATCCATCATATTAAAACTATCGTGAAATTTGTGTAACCGATAACTAGCTTCTCTGTCTTCTGTCATGTACATGTACAACACAGAGATCTGATTAATGTCCATAAGCAATCCGAACAACAATGGATATCCTTATTCAAAGTACTTGACAGCCCTAGTATGAATTTGAAATGAGCATGGTCAAAATTGGTATGTCCTCCTAAATTTCAGAGACAAAAACTTAAGAGCATAGGATGAGACTGCACAATTCTATCGACATAAGGAACTTAACAACTACCCCAGCATATAGCTTTTATAGTAGATATAGTAGATATAAACCACTCCCCCCTCCAACAGAAGCACATCCCTTCATGATGGGCTTTAGCAGCTGGAGCTGCCAACACTCATTGTAATGCCCGCAAAAACCCAAACTAACCACAAGCACCTTAAATAACCCAAACCAGTCATGATATGACGTGTTTGTGTCATAATACATTTTCATTACCATCCAATTCAACCACAACCACAATCACAAGCTCAACTTCTAAATCACTGTTGCTGTTAAAGAACTAATAATAGCTACAACTAACTAGAAATTAAGCTGATTGTACAAAGGGCAATGAGTTACCACGTCAAATAATCAGATGGACGCTAGTTTTATAAACCACAGACACCCAATTGGCTTTGGCTAATCCTTTTCTCTTCCAGGAATTATTCAACATGAGAATCTTGTCTGTCCCCAAAAATGCCACTTGCTCATACTGTAGATACTTTTATTATAATATCTTAAGGCCCTTTAAGTAACAAGCTATGACAGCAGTACTGGAAGTATATAAACACCGCACAAGGAAAACAACAGCACATTTTAGTGAATAGTCTGTGTGAGGGTGATTTGGAAGTACCTTCAGCTGCTGCCATTTCCACATCATCAAGGCTTACAAGGCCCTTCTCCACAGCCTCCTTCTGGTCCTGAATTTAGAAGAAACAAAACAATAATTTAAATGAGATGTAAAACATTAGCAGCACAAGTACAACCTCTTACACCACAAGGAACCAGGCATCTATTAGGCTTGGTTTTCTATTATATGTTTCACAAATTTATTTTCTGTAAAACCCAAAACACCGAGATTGACATCTAATTATTGATAGAGCGAGAGACCGAGATGACGTACCCTGCGCCACTTTTTCAAGAGCTTGCGCTTGCGTTTGCCAGAGACAGAGAGGGGCTGGGACCTGTTCTTGAGCTTCCCAGTGGTTGGGTCTCCATGAATCGCTCTCTTCCTTTCTGCTATTTGGGATCTCCGTCTCTTCTGCACCACATTGAACTTCGCCATCTTTCTTTCGTTTTTCCCTTCTAACGCCCCCTTCTGCAACTTAAAACAACCTCTCCCTTCCCTTCCCTTCCCTGACTCTGCCGCACACATTTTAGCTCTCTAGGGCTGCCGTCGATTATTGGGCGGGCCGAGCGGGAGAGTGGGCATCCCTCAGTCACTTCAGTTAGTTAATGGCAAAGCCCATCTTTTTGTACCTGGATTCGGCTCTGTTTGGGCCTGTCAATCTTCCCAGTTCTTTTTAGTTTTTATTGCCGTCACAAATTGGACTACCCCGCTTAGAATTAAGGTACGTGTTTTTATGTACAAAAAACAAAAAAAGGAAGATGTGTTTTACTTCTTTTTGGGTTTCTTAATTTTGGACTTGTGCTTCTAATTTGATTATTGCGGGATACGTTCTTTGAGACACGTTACAATTCAAACCTTTGTGAGAGTCTGGAAAATATAGAGCTTGAGAGGGAGATTCAATGCTGGTGCTATAATTAACCACCCAGGAATTACGATTGATTGGAGGGTGGATAGCATCGTGTAGGACATCCGAGAGATGTTAAAGAATTTTGCTCAGAATCTAGTCCTGCCTCCACCCGTGGCCGTGGGTTGAAGGTGCCTCTGCCGTGTATCCAATTATCCATGACCTTCACCCACAGGGCACAGGGTGGAGAGATATCTTAAAAAGATTTCTTTCCTGACCATCACAGTGACATGAGGTGTATATCCATCTCCTTTTCTTTTCGTTTCATTTCATTTTTTTTAGCACGAGTTTTTTACTAATGTCAAGATAAATTTTAAATCTGCATGGGAATTCTTTAGAACTTAAGTTATTGTCATTGATTACACTTCAAACTTTATAGTACCTCACATGTCACATTAAGTCAAAGGTTATGCTTAGAAAGAAAAACAAAAAGTCAGAAGGTTATACTAGTTATGCTAATTTGAGAAAAAAAGTCAATATCATTTGGGAAGTTTGAACTACCAAGTTTGTCACCAAGTCCTAGAATTATCAAAATTCATCATTGTACGTCCTTAAAAAAACTTAACAGTTAAAATTATGCCATGTATTATAAATGAGCCATGGAGCACGGTTTGATAATTGAATCTGATTTAAGAATGCATATTGATGAGTTCTAATAATTCAAGATCTTCATGTGAAGAACTTAGTAGTTCAAACTCCTACAGTGATGTTCACTCCATAGTTTGAGTGTGTAAAATCAATTTTTCCCTAATAACTTTTTACTAGGCAATAGCGAGGATTATCCCCGCCCTTTTCCTTTGCTACAAGGAGAGTAGGCTACTTCTATTAGCACCGGACCATGATGATATTTCTCATCCTAATTCCTCCTTACCAGATACCCTATTTTTTTTTTTTTTAAAAAAAAAAGCGCTTGAATAAAAAAATTAGAAAACATACATGTTACTAGAAGATTTTAAGTGCACGAAAAATTATTATGTTGCATACAAGTGGATTGCAACAATAACTTGTACCAGATAATAGCACATTTCTTATTTTTCTGATGACAATATTTACAAGGATGAATCTGAGTGAGAAACAAAAAGTAATAGATGGATAAATGGACATGAAGATTCTTTGTTGTCCCTACGCTCTAATAGCAATAGACAATAAAAACATCAGTTTCAAAAAACAGAGTCACTACGTAATTGCATACACCATATGGTTTCTCCCTGCAAGTACGACACTGTGTTGGAATACCTCAACCTGATCTCCAAGCTAAAGCTCAGCACGAGGGAATGGCAGCAAAAAATCCTAAAGGCATTTGGCTTCGATTTCCTCCAGGGAAAGCCCCTTTGTCTCTGGTACCACAAAAAATATGAAAACAAGAGAAGACACAGCAATTGCCCCAAATATGTAAAACAGAATTCCAGCTCCCAGCAATGCCTGTAATCAAATGTGAGATAATGGTAAGACTAGCCATATGCTCATGCAATGTCAATGAAAAAATGTGCCGATAGTTTGTTCAATGAGGAAATGTGAGATATGGAATATGTCTATAATCTTCTTATCTGGTTGTTTGCATGCGTGTGTTTCATATGGCATCTAACAATTTTCAACTTGATATAGCACTCTTATATGCACAACCGCAATATGACTTGAATTTTGATAACTTTGGAAAGCATTCCAACATTCGCAAATAAATTAGAGCTACCTTTTGCAAGAACCATGTTCAACATCAAATGACGCCATTAACAGATCTTGTTTTTGTCTTGGTGCCAATTAGTATATTATCAAAAACTTGATCACATTCTCAATCAAATGCAGCAGACAGACACCCATATATGCCGACAAATAAGTACTCATGATTCTAGCATCTATCCACCACATTAAAGTGAAATATCTGAGGATAGCATCTACTGATAATCAGGATGACTGTCTCACTACTAATGGCACAGATATAAAAGATAATGTCATTTTCATAAAAATCACAGGAAATGATGTTTGGAAAAGAGAACTATCAAAAGATTTCACCACCTTCAATGGAGAAAATGCAAATGTCACCAATGCATTTGCTCCGAAATTCAAAAGCACTGCAATGCTGAGTCCTTTCCCTCTAAGGCGCAAGGGGAAAATCTCTGAAATCATAAGCCAACCAATAGGACCAAAGGATAACTGCAAGACCAATTTCAAGAATCTCATTGTAATGTGGTACAAAATGAAATATATCTTTATAAAAAAAACCTAAAACCAGAAGTTAATCTTAATGTATAAAAAATTATTAGTTCTCTGCCATACATGTGACAAAATTATATTCTGGGGTATCAACAAGAACTTCAGTTGCCCGCACATGTGATTAATTTCTTGACCCAAATTATAATATCATATTGCAATTGCATAAATTGACTCCAACAACTAGAAGGGAAATTACAGGAACCATGCATGTCAACAAGAGCCAAAAAGTAACGATGGCTTCTGCATCAGTCATGAAGAACTCCTATTAACTATGTTTATAGCTTACAATCTACTGAACGCTAGTACTAAAAATTCTGCTTGACTAAAAGAATATACTCCCACTGATGATCAACCATTCGACAGAAGTTTTCAGATATAAGGATTACCATATCAGCAATTGTTTATGAACTCTATGTCCAACCTCAACATGTTTTTGAGTTCGACAGTCAAACGGGGATCTGTTTTCCTCCTTTTAATGTGTCTTTCTCAAATATCAAAAATATATTGTTGGCATATTTTGCCACATTTTGGCAAAATCTACACGTGTAAGGAAAGAGGCAATTTAGACCTTAATATCATACCAGAGAGGCCTCTAAGATCATTTATTAATGCATTTAACTCAAAAATTAGGATTCCCAGCCAATATACTTGGATTTTCATTATCTCTAATGCAATAATTCTATGCATGGAAATGCAAAGCTGTTGAATACAGACATGTACTAACTAAATGGGACAAAACTCCAAAGGCAGAAGAACTAATGCATCTTTTGAATCTTTGGATTGGGGTATTATTATTACTTGCAACAATTTTGTATTTCATATTGCAAAAATGTTGCTACATAACCTTTAAAATGCTGTTTCTACCAGAGAGATTACGATGCACTAGGACTAGGACAAAGAAGTAGACACCAAAAAACCTGCAGCCAGATCCTTGGTTTAAGCCAGATCCAGTGTTTGGGTGAATTGATAACTCATCAAATGAAATAGTAGTTCTAATTGGCATGATTGATAATAAGTAACAAATTGATTTACGCAATTTCTATGAGAACAGAAGGTTTTAATAGCTATTTCCACTGGTGTAGTCAAATGGGGCCTCCACTATTAACTAATGGAATCTGCCTTTAACAAACGCAATGCATATGTTTGCAATCCATATCCCAGTTTTTGTCAGTGTACAAAAACTGATATTATATATCAAAGCAGCAAATTGTGGGTTGAGAACTTCAGTAAGGAAGGAAATAGAATCTCTAATTACCTGGTAACACCCAACATACAATAACAGAGCAACCACAGCTACAGCGGCCGCATTATCCAGGAAAAGGTAATATGAACCCAGAAGTAGTAAAGAGACAACCTGTTACACAAAGCATGTACATTATTCATCTTCCAGAATCATTTGCTCAGTGGTGCATGTTTTTCAGATAATATGAACTCCCCCTCTTTTTCACTTAAAAAGAACCAAAAAAAAAAAAGAACTCCCTTTTATTGGAATCCTAATAATAAGTTGAAACAAAGACAACTATGTAGACTGACCTCATAATTTTCAGTACAAGTCAAATGTTGCATCCATTCATCTCAATAATTTGGAATTAGAAACTCAACCAACCAAACATTCAAAAAGACATAGTAGGGACTTACCATCCCAGAAACTCCTCCAAGTAATAAAGGTCTCCTCCCAAGTCTATCAACAACAAGAACGGCTACTCCAGTCATGATCAACTGCACAAAACAAAAGAAACCATTTCCATAAAATCCAAAGTTCTTTGTTGGGACAATAACCTCATGAAATTTTGGGGTTTTCAAGGAGGGAGGGTGTGATCATTTGCTGCCTAATATATAGATATAAGTACATATAGAAAGGTAGTATCGCTCTTCGTCTCTATACACAATGTCTATTCACAAGAGAATATTGAAGGAACGATAGAAAGGTAGATAAATACAAAATCTAGACCACTGGGAAACTGCAAAAAAATTTAAAATAAACCCACAACTCTGTTGTATCACAGGTGAGAGGACATGCATACAACTGCTAAATAATTCAGCAAAGCAATCAACAATATCCATTTTCTGCAGGGAAAACTTGTTGCATTCACAACCAACATTCCCAGACATGCTTAACATTTTCAATTTAAAAAGCCAAAACAATATTATCAGGTCCACATATTTACGCACAAGCGTAGATAGATAAGCATGATATCATAAATTAAAAAGATGATGCCATTAGCGACTTTTTCTAAAAAGGAACGGATTGGAAGGAAGTGTATGCCAAATAAAAATTGGAGGAGTAGTTTGAGTATTTCCTTGAAATATGAGGAAGATCCATGCACCTTTTCCACAAAGTTGAGAGAGGTTGAAGTATTTTACACTATCAATTCTGTGGACTAACACAAGGAATCTCATTTATGAATTACAATGTTATGCGATGTCAACTTATTGAGAAAGCTTCCCAAATATGCATCTAATTTAAATCAAAGAATTCAAAGGAAAACAAAAAAATATTACCTTCAATAAACCAAGTAAAATCGAGACCCGTGTCGCATCTGATGCTGCGGAAAATCCTGCACTCTGCCAGACTATTCAGTTAGGATACAAGTGCACTTGACCCAGTAAGAGTTACGGAGTCTGTCATCAATTAGAACTGTGATCTATATCAATAAGATACCTGAAGGATTGACGCTGCATAGTAGAGTACACTTGGTTGCCCAGTGATCTGTTATCAAAGAGAATGATGGATCTCAGCCACTATTGAGAGTTGTTTCTTCTCATCATTTGCTTTAACTAATGACAATACCTGTTGAAACAAGACTAATCCCCCACCAATAATGAGGGCCTTCAAGCATTTCCCTTGGAACATTTCCTGTAGAGTAACTTCCTTTTCTTCACCCACATATGAAAGCTCAGTCAATACCTCATCTACTTGTGCAGGAGCTGAGTCACCGATGGCTGGACCCCTGAGACGGCACAGGCAACCTATTGCTTTCTCTCTTAGTTCCTGCATGTTGCCTTTTCCCTGAATGGCACGTAAAAGCAACCATCTAGGTGAGGAGGGCAGCCACAAAATTCCAAGTCCCATAATCACTGCCAAAGGAGTGCTGGCTCCATACATATAGCGCCAACCAGCAACTGTGTCAACTAAAAGGCTACCAATTCCATAACCTCCCTGCACAAGATTGTACTAGCTTACTATTTTCGCACTATAAGAAAGAACACTGATAAGTAAATTGATCATATTTTTTCCTGAACAAGCTAGGAAAAAAAAAGTGTAAATCCAATAAAGCTCTTATGGGCTTCATTTCATGTACTGCACCTCCTAAAACAAATTCAAAGTGAAACACTTACAACCATCCCAAGAACTATGAAGAATTCTTTCAAAGAGATTAGTTGACCACGTATCTGACTTGGAGCCGTCTCAGCAATGTACATAGGAGCTGCATGCATTGCCTAAAAGAGAAGAGACTGAAATTATGTCTCACATAAAATAAATTAAAGACACTTTATTATTTGACATCTACATCCTCGAGAATGTATCAACAGTGATATCATGTCACAGGCAAAGAGATGTTTGCTTGTCCTAGTTGCACATTCGTCTGCATATCTATTCAAGTATTACATTACTGAAAAATAACTACAATTCAAGGGCATTTTAAATGAAAAAGGAGCAAAATAGTTATCAAGACTTCTACGATTAAATATTTCATATGAATAATTACTCGTGAGGGCATGCTTGCTCAATTGCCATCATACTGTTCATGTGCCTAATTGTGTATAAATGAAGTGGTTTTGAGTTGATACGGAGTGCTCAAGGAAATCAAGCATACGGATAAGCATGTTAACATGTGTCTTTGATTGTGTTAACATCAACATAATAATGGATGTCAAAAATCCATCTATCAGTGTGTGTGTTTTTTTGTACTTGCATGTGTTCATGTATGTCTATATATGGAGACATCTACAGAATGACAAAAACGACATGATGTTTATTACCAGTCCAATTCCTATGCCAAACACAAAGCGGCCAATGATCATAACTATCAAGTCAGGTGCCAATGCTGTGACAAGAGCTCCAACAAAATAGCATAAAGCCGCTCCAATCAACTCCCTTTTTCTTCCTTTGGTTCAAATTCACCATTAAAATTTGTCAAGATGTGGAGAATATCAGTCAAATAAACTGTACAGCTCACAATGCAGTAAGAAAACTAACCCAGGAAGTCAGCAATATTAAAGGCCAAGACAGAGCCAATCAAGGCACCATATAGTGAGCCACTAGTCTGCAAGCGGCAGGATCCAAGATATTAGATACAAAGATACACATGTATATGTTTTCCCCATTAATGTAAAAGTTCAATAAACATCACTCCATCCACTCAGAGAAGTGCAAAAAATTTGTAAACTCACTATGAGACCAATCTCCACTGAAGATAAGTCGTACCATGATATTCCACTTAATGTGGCTGACTGCAGGGAAAGATAGAGATTATTAAGAAAAGCAAAAAATACAACATCATTGCTTGGCTTATATATGCAGGAAAATGACTTCTACAAGCCCCAAGGTCTTAAAAACTGACCATATATAGACTACAATTTGAGTAAGTCTTTAGAGGAAGCAAATATATATATCAACAACTTTTGGACATTAAGTTTACTGAGAATACTTATGTAGAACAGCGAGACCAGGTTATGCCAGATGAATAAATAAACGATAATGCGGCCATAGTTTGTAATTACAATTGAAGCATACCTCTATAGAAATTGTAGCACAAGATGTGGCACCAATGTCATAGCCATATAGAAGTCCTCCAAGAGCCGGGAAGAAAAAGCTGAAAACATTGAGAAGCACCTTAATATTATGATTAAGTAATAAGATGGATTTCATTTCTTTTTCAGAATAAGCACTAATCAGTTTGACCACCCAGTACTATTGGAGCATGAATAAAACTGCTCTGGCAACACCCTGCCAGCGTGTCAAATTGGGGTTAAGGTGGTTCAAGATTGGGTATCTATTTTTGGAAGAACATACTCTTACCACAAAAAAAACACTTGGCTGTCAAGATTACATCAATCATTGCAAATTTTCAGCTCCAGCTGCTTAATTATCACAATACTTGAAGAAAAGGAGAGGGGGGACACTATAACCCACATATACTGAGCACACTATAAACAAAAGAATATGGAGCCGATTATTACCCACAGAAATTAATTCACAAAGACAGAACCTGAAACTCACAGATTTGAGTACGATACTCCCTATAAGCAGCTGTCATAACCAGCATAACAGTAAGAAAGCAACTCTCTTATGCATAGACTATATTTCACAGTTTGTAAAATTTGTAAGAAAAATACCTGACACAAATGATTTCCAGAAGCATTTTCTGGCACATACCTTAATTGATGAGTTATTATGTACATATATCTACATGTATATATAAATGTACATACATATAGATGGGCATGTGTTTGTGTGTATTTATATATATAAAACCACGCACACAGAGAGCTTCCATGGAAGAGAATGTAGAAGCCTGAAATATTGTCTCTTCTACAACTCAAGAATCCCATACAAGAGCCTTAAATTTTCCAAACTTCTATTGCTTAAAAGTTGACCACTCCAGTTCATCTTATCACAGCTGAAAATTCAAGTTCTTCAATTTTGCCAGCAAAAGTTCGTTGGGATTTTCTCCCAAAAAACAAACGGAGTAAAGTTTCGAAATAGATTTTTGCGACTTCTCCCCGCAATCAAATATTTTTCTAATATTTCGCTAGATTATAGTAACTAGTGGCCATAGAGCAAGAGGCACGACAATTCTCATGTGCAACCTTTCAGGTAAAAATGGGTACAGAAGAAAAAAATTCATAGCAGAAGTAGAACAAAGGCTCACGGGAGGATTGCGGAGAGAACAGAATAGTTTTCAGAACCGTGGAGCCCATTAAGTAGAGGCTCATCCGCACCGCCAATCTCACCGGAGGACTTCCCTACCTGATAAACAGCAACAAAATCAGTAGCTGCTTTAAAATATGATATTAAACGTAATAAGAGTATGGTATCGAAAATCGCTCTCTATTTGAACCTGCTATCTCTTACAATTTCTACGTCTACGAAAAGTTCAAAATGTCACAATTAAAATCAAAAACTAAATCTAAACATCATTTTTTTCCGTTTTCATTTGAAAAGAAAACCGTTTCCTTTAGTTGTGTCATTTCCATTTCCCATAGAATCGAATTCCAATTCAGTAAAATTTCCCAATTTCCTTCACGTCCAAACATTTCCTACACTTCTTTCTCAGCACCCAAAAAGACCAAAATAAGATCACCAACCAAACAAAAAAAAAAAAAACTTCCAGAACGAATTAGCAAAGTAGTTTTAGAGCAGAAGGAAAATTGAAGACCTTTCCGAGAGACGACAGGGTGGATTGCTCAGGATCAGACGCCATGTAGTGAATTCAGGTCTGAGATATTGTAAGAAACAAACGAACTGAAAATTATATCTTTAACGAACGATATAACTCGTAGTAACCTTGAAGAGTGGTTGAATGGCAAATACTTCCTACCAAAGGAATGGGGCGGAGGGAAGGAACGAACAGTAATGCTTATGCGGGCTTTTGAAAAAGGCGCCCTCTTTTTTCTATGAGCAGATTTGATAAATGGACTTATTTCGAAAGCGAGAGATGATTTAGTATGGGTTAGTTAGGTGGAGGCCTTTTGGGGGGCAAGAAAATGTAAAACGCAAGAACGGAGAAGAGAATGGAGGTTAGTGAGGAGAAAGCGAATGAAGTTTTGTTGGGTGGCACATGAATCAAAGCTGTTTGTTTCCTTTTAACGTCAAAATTTATAGTGTCATTTTTCAAAGCAGTGTTGGACGGTTGGTTAGAGAGGCGCGCAAGAGCGAGCGAGCGAGAGATGCAGACTGGACGCTTATCCAATAAATTTCCAGTGGTTATTTCATATTTGCCACGCCTGATCCACCCAAGGACGAATGTTCTTTCCCAAGCCAGGAACAACCTTCGATTTATGCTACAAATAGGCATACTTTATTCATGTGTCGTGGAGATTCCGTATGAGACAAAATAGATACAATATATAAAATTTTATAATAAAATTTATATTATCTGATAATTAATACGAATAATATTAAATAACATAAAATTTATACATAAAACCTGTATACATTGCATATAGACATAAAGAGTAACTAGCTTGCAGACAGCGAGAAAGCATAATTGACACTTGGCAGGAGTTTTACTTTATGCCTGTACGTACTCTTTTTAACTTTTTAACTTTTTTTTTTCCCGATCAATACGACAGGCATACGTGCGTAGGAGTTTAGGGTTCGTTTTGGAAGTTTAACAAAGCCTAATTAATAGATTATTTCTGGACAGCGCGCAATTGAGTTGGCCAACCAAAGATAGTCTCAGCTTCTTTTTCAAGTCACCTTTTTTTTTTTTGGTACAAAATTCAAATCAATCCTGATTTCCTTCTATTCACAGGATACCTCTCATGTAATTATTAATCATCTAAACGTATTATATTTTTGAAAATATGTGACGAAAGCAAAAGCTTTTATAATTTACTTTTGGAAATCAATTTGCTAGTATTAGAAAAACTATTCAATAACTAAAAATGACTTAGATGGGGTAGGAGTGTGGCTCGATATTTTTAGAGACCTTAATAATAAGTCATACAAATGAGGCCTTTTAAACTAAATAATAAAATAATGAATTCAAAATTAAACCACAATTTTGCTTCTTTTAGTATTCAATATGGAATAAAAGAATCCCAAAAATAACATAATTTATTTTATTAAATTAAGTATTTCAATTGCAGTATTAATTTTATTTTTATAATTAATTTTGAAATTTTTAATTTCAAAAATAAATTCAAACCATCAATATCATAATGCATGTCATGCTTAAGAAAATTTTTAAGATGAGACATTTTTTTTTTCTAAACACAATCATTAAAAAATCTCAACTCAAATTTAAAATTTTTTTTTTTTAATTTTCTAATCTATGTTATAGAGTTTTTATAGGTGGTATTTACCACCCAACATTTCCACTCAAATAAAATAACTCTAAAAAATTCTTTCTTCTTTCATCAAATCATCACTTTTCATTCCAAATAAATATAAAGAATTAATTTCAATTATCTATCTCTTTACTTTTATACCAATCACAATATCTTAAAATTTTCACCACTTCAAAATTTTAACACTCGAACGCCAACATAATTAAAAGGCTTCAGACGCGCAGCCTCATCCACCTACCCATAAGTCATAACCCCCGGCCCAGGATGTGTGAAGTGACACGAAGGTTGGAGATCTTATCGAACGGATGCCCATTCTATCACATATACAACAAGGACACAATTTAAACAACATGCCTGCATGCTTGTCCTCTGCTGCCTCACCAGCTTGTTAGTATCGCCTTTTGTGGTGGTCATTGTTCTGTTTGTCCATCCAACTTCATTTCTATGTTTTAAAAGTCCACGGAGAGTAGCACGTGTGATTTAATGACACCAACCTCTTGTAACTGTTTAATTTATTAGACCACTGCTTCAGGTTTCGTGACTTCGGTAGAGCTTTTGCCGCACTATAAAGGAAAATAAATATCTCTTCATCTTTTTTTTTTATCTATCTTTAGATTTATTCCGTAGTAAGGACAACTTTGAGACCGTCTAGATTAGACGCAGAGATTTTCAATTTAATTCTCCAAAGAGATCATATCGAAGTCAATTTAAGCGAGAGATTGTCGGAGTGATGGGTCCCGTACTAATCTCTTTAGAATTTGTCTGTCTAAATATAATTGAAGGCATATTCATGATTTGTCATGAGAGATTATTGTTTTCGCCTATATCTCAACGTCTTATTTGTCAAATGACTCGAATCTTCGAGAATTATTTGGACAAATAAATAAATATGCTATTCATTTTTTTTTTTTCAAAAAGTTAGTGTTTAGAAAGTAGAATAATTATTTTAAGTAATCATATTTATCAATGTTCTAACATGATAGATCATAGGAGACAGAACATAAAAGAGTACATTTGCCGTGTACTAAACAGCCTCGCTGACAGTACATCGGTCCAATGATACATTTTAAGGAACAAGCACAATTTTTTTGTTTTTTTTCTGACAATGAAAGAAATTGTCTTCTTGTGATGATAGTAGCACTTTTTTGTCGGACGTATTGGATTGATTAGTTTAGTTTCTGGTTACGCCTAATCCGGTTCGTACTTCCGTTTTGGATCCTACTTCATCTAGGGTGTTCATAAATAATTGAAGTTGATGCCTAGGAAAAAAAAAAAAAATTGAAGTTGATACTTGCAGTCAGTTTGATTGGTCACATAGACAAAGGATAGGATCAAGGCGCTCAAATTATACTGGGAATGTCTTTTCAAAATAACGAAGTAATGCTTTTTAAATAAAATTATGGAAATTCTATATCAATAATTTATTTTAAAAAAATTTATCTTAGAACAAATTTTCAGCAATTTTGCATATATTTTTCTTCTAAAGCAATTTTGCATATTTTTGAATGAGGGTATATTGAATATTTTTAAAAGATAAAGGATGTATATTTGCCATTTTAATAATTGAAGAGTCGAATGATTTTACTTTATAATAATTATGAGACTTTTTTCCTTATATTTTTATCCTAAAGGGGAAAGTACCAATGCTGAAAATCTGTGCCTACGTCTACAGAAGTGGAATACGAAGTACGGTTTGAAAGTTCGCAGGCGATTGCCGCTGGACCTACTTGTGGAGTTTAGTCGGATGCTCTGAACAAAGTCTTACCCTATTTTTTACGTTTAACAGCAGTTGGACTCGGACCATCGGATGCCTAATAGACCGCAGTTGGTTAGTAATACCTTGCCCCAAGTCTCCTCACCCAGCAAATTACGGTTCGGTAGCCCCTTGTTCTCCAACTAGAGAGACAGAGAGAGTGGATAACTGAGTTTCTCCAGCAAGGAGTGCTTGCAGAGATTTTGTTGTTGTCCATACTGCTCACATGAAAATCTCTTCACCTTGGATTTAGATGCTGACAATTAATTGGAGGAAACAGACACTTATGAGTCAGTAAGTCTTTGAAAAAATTCAACATAGAAACATAAGACCTAAAAGTTTTCCTAGTTTCTTCTTGTAATTGAAGGATCCAATTTGAGATCAACAACTTTAAGATTCATGGTTACGAGCGAACATGAATATATATATATATGCTTCTGTGCATCTATTTATGTAAGCATATATATTTGCTACGCAATGACAGTATACTGAAAACTTTTCATGATAGATTCCATCAGACAGATAATACACTTAAATGGTGCATTGTTAACTTCAAATGAAACATGTGCAAAAATTTCAAAGCTTCAAACTGGTATGAGACACTTATTCATGAATACAGGAGAAAAATGTCCAGAAGATTTCCAAGTTTCACTGGGAATCTGTATTGAAGGAATAGCTTAAGCCTTGGTGGGTTCCCATGGTTGATACCTGGTCCAGCTTCTCTGCCCTGGATTAAGAGCATGTCCCTTGGAATGGTAGATATATTCATCACCTTCGCCAGAAAAGTTTTGCTTGTGCTCAAGCCCATACCTCTTCGGTTTTAGCATCAAAAGCTGAACAAATGCATTCTTAGTAAAGTAAATGTTGTCCCAAAATAAGGTATCATATTAAATTGACGTAAGATAAAAAGACTTGCCTCATCTCCAGTGTGATCGGTAATGAAGTGGAGCCAACCATGCCATTCTGGTGGCACCTGAGAAGCATTGTAGCGACCCTTCTCTGCATATTCCACCCACCTGTGTCGCCCTACAAAATCCCCAGAAAATTACAAGCAGGATAAATGCATCAAAAATTGAGAGAAAAACTTTATATCCAATAAATGCCTGTATGCATCAAATGAATGCAATGCAAGTTTCTTGCACAGATGATTTTTTTTTTTTTTTTTTGTTGATTTTCATTGTTCTCCCCAATATGTGCATACATATACTAGAAGTGTGAAAACCAATAATGTGGCAGCATCTATGGGTTAGACACTTTCCTCTTAGACAACACGGTATCTGTTCTCTTGTTTGTTGACAGAGAAGTCTATTTACATAAAGGAATTCCATTGAATAAAGTAGAGGAATAAAAAACCTCTGGGTGATACAATGCAAGCAAAAGTTCCTAGATCATGGAGAGACATTCCCCACGCTGTGGAGGAAAATAAGTAGAACATTATAACAGGCATGCCCAAAGGAGGAAAATCAGTTAGACCATTTGGACATCCCACTAAAGCAAAACTCTTCTTTTCCTCTTTCTTCTGCTTTTTATTTTTGTCTTCTTCTCCAACAGCATGTACTGAACTTACCAGACTCCATACTTCAAGGGTTATTATAGAACTCAGTGACTTGGATATTCATCATCATCATTCAAAATGGCTCCATTTGTTGAGATTACTTCTAGCTACCATACACAACACTATGCAAAGAATCCACATTCATGGCATAGCCAAATGAGATATAACAATTTTCTCATGACGGAGTGAAAAAGAAAAAGAAAATCTCATTTCTTTTCGGCTAAAATTTTGAATTCAGTGCCTAAAAATTAAAGAAAAATTGCCAAGGTTCTTTCTTGCATTTGATCTTCAGATTCAAGACAGAATAAGTTGAATACGTGATTATGAAACATTTGGAGCATATATAGCAACCCGATGAACAATCAGAACAAACCCTCTAATACCTACGATAATTGGCAGTAGATAGCATAACTATACTATAAAACGATCACAGTTCCTTTGCCATTTTCAATAACTAGTGTTATTGCAACAGTGAAAACATGCATTGCTGCAACAGAGACAAATACTAACCATACTGAGCGTTGAGGTTCTCATAATACTTGTTACCAAATTTATCAACACCCACAACCTTTCCCCCTAGATTGTGGATCTTGGTTTGCCTGAATCAATCAAACAAAAACAAATAAGAGTTGAAGATAAAGACCAATGTTGCAAACAGTTACATCATTTGACAAGTAGAGATTAAGGAAGCAGACAACATGGAAAAAAGACAGCAACTGATAATGCCTGTTCGGGCTTCACATGCAGCTTGAATACAAAAGAGCACCAAAGAATACAAAGACGAACTTATCCAAAGCTAAAAATTTGCATAGACCAGCTGAGGTGAACACACATCTGACAGTGTTAAACACCTAGGAAATCCTCCTAAAGAATGGGCAAGAAACGACAGTGAAACAAATACTTTCTTCCCCTTCTTCGTTAAAGCAGTTCATTGTTCATACAGGCATCTTCTTGTGATCATGTCCAATATCATACTCTAAAAAACCAATCCTTAAAACTGTTCTCATGACAATTAAACTCGGAAGAACCCTTGCTTTTACCATGCTGACCAGACAACTTTTCCAAACAGCACCACCCAAAACCAAAACTTATCAAGCAGATTTGACGTTGGTGCCACTGCAGAAAAGGAAGTGGGCCCAACATCTAACAATCCAAAATAAATGTAAGGCTAAAAGGCTATATAACCAAAGTTATAAGAAGAAACAATTTGTATCAAGAAAGCTTCTCTCAAATTTCTCTCACTCATATCACACAGATTCTGAGTGTCATGGACCTTAATCCATGTGATTTTGAATTTAGGTCATCAGGTCTTAGGTTTGAAAACTTCAAACAACAGTTGCTAATTCTAGTATAGCCCTGGGGCAATTCCTGCAATGGTGATTCCTGGCTATAAAGGATTCATAACAATACAAATATTAATGATTACTATAGGCAAAGCATTCCCAACAAATATGAAAAGACAAAAGCATACCCAAGTAGAAAGTAATCCCTAATACTTTCATTATAGATGGAGTTTTCCAAAGAAATGATTACACCACATTTGCCACCCCAAATAGTGAATAACTTGGCCTTGAATTTTTTTTTTCGAGCAAATTTATTAAGCAATAAAAATATGGCAACCCACTTTGTGCCACCCATGCCTCCTTGTTCTATGTTCTCCTAAATTGTAAAAATTCATTTCTTGAAACTCGACATCTGAACAGGGAATTCTGCTTTCTTAATAAGAATCAGACTGACCAATAATATTTCCCTCTCATTTCTCATTACTTTATTAAACATAACATCCATAACAATTACGTCCAAAGAACATTTAATTGATAGATCTCCCACTCATCAAATGCATATAGGTATAGCTAATAATGATAAACATTTGAGAAAGTCAATGGAAAGCACTGCCAAAATTATGTAATGGTGTTTATTTCCAGATCCTTTAATTAGTCAACAATCGTAACGTAGTTTTGACTTACAAAAGGTTTCCATCCAAAAGGCATTTCCTGTAAGACAATAAAAAAAAAAAAAAAAGAGAACAAAATCAAGCAGTCAGTGTAGTTCAATGATGAGCCATCAAAGGGCCAATCAACAAGTAATTTTAACAAACACTAAAGAATGGGAGGCCTCAATAACAAAACAAACTTTAAGCATGGAGAAGAATGACGACTAATTAAGGAAAACAAGAACACATTCCAAGGTAACAACAACCAGTAAATATTGCAATCACAAGTAATCTTGCAACTTAAATATGAATAAGATAGCCACAGCCATCCACTCAGCCTCTGTTTGGTTGCTCATAAAATTACCCGACAACAAGAGAAACTAAAGTTCTTAATTCTCATGATTCATATTAACTTATTTTACAGAAGATGAAATGCCTACCCACCCCAAGGGAGTCTTGCACTCTTACTGTTAACAATTCAGCAGGGACATTTGTTCTTTAAGTTTCCTGGGCTTCCTTAAAATGAACTGCAAAACATTCCATAGACTGGTATCTTTGGCTTTGGTTGTCTCGCCATTCAGACGATAATCATAGACTAACAAAATCTCTCACACTCAGTTCATCATTTTCCACTATGGCTTACGTTCTTTTCCCAGGATTTTCCAACAACCAAACAAAGTGGGAATAAAAGTTGCAAATTATTCATCCAGAAGGCCAATTTCTACTTTCACCGACCCAACGCTTTGTTGCTAAGGAAGTGAAGGAAACATGAAGCTAATTCAAGTTCCCAATCAAAGGAACTTCATCACACCTCCATTTAACTCCTTTTCCTCAATTTACTCACCGCCATAGAGTATATAAGCTAGCTACGAATAAGAGTGGACTTCTTATTTTTCAGTATAATCCAGCGACATAAACAAAAATCACTTTCGCCAAAAAAAAAAGAGGGACAAAAAACAATTAAAGGTGAGCAAGACAGAGATCTTGCACACATAGAAGAAAATGATGAATTTGGAAACAGATGAACAGTTTGATGGGGATTAGAAAACAGAAAGGAAGTTTCAGACATGAAGCTGACCGGGATATTTTGCGGCGGACATTAATAAAGAGAAAAACTTGTAACAGGAAATTTAAGTGCGAGTGAGATACGTACGTGTAACCTTCTTCCTTAAGCTCTCTGAAGAAGGTGCCAAGGCCTTTCTCCTTGATCGCCTTCAACGCGTTCTTCACCACCGATGCCATTTCTCTCTCCCTCTGTCTCCCTCTCCCAAGCTCTCTTTTTTTTTTTTTTGGGTAAATAATCGCTCTCTTATTTTCTCTTCAACGTTGTTGAAGAATTTTTATTTTTTTTCTTTAAACATGGGCTGAAGGTGCTATTGGGCCAATCGCCACCCAGCCCATTGTCACTACGAAAGTAGTACCACATCACCCAGATAGGAGTCAAGTTCTGGATCGAGCCGGCTTCCAGCACAAAAGGATTCCGGATCCGGGCCATATACATGCACCGTGTCGTTTACGTGGCAGTTACCAATTGGCCGGACATACATCATTCCACGGTCCATCGCCATCTCTCTCTTTTCCTTTTCAGTTGAAAAATAAATCGAAGGGCAAATGAAGGGGAAGAGAGAGGAGACAAAACCAGCCTTGTTCGTGAGAGAATTTTCCTTCAAATTTGGAGGGATACGGAGCTTTCATAAGGTAACTCAAAAAATGGAGTGTTTATAGATTGTTTCTTTTGTTGCAATTTAATCATTTTTACTTTCTGAAGAATTGTGGATTTGGGTCATACTTTTTTGTGTGGGGCTCGTATTCTGCGAAAATTTTCGCGTGAGACCTAGATTTTGGGTTTTTCGGATGCTTTTTGGGAGCTGAGAAACTCAAAATAGAGGGAAAAAATATGCTAGTAGAAAATATTGGGGCTTACTGCTTTGTGTTGATGCTAGGGGTTTTACTTATTAAAAAAAAAAGTGTTGATGCTAGGGGTTCTATTTATTTGGGTATCGAATCATTATGTATGAGATTAGAAAATGTTTTGTTTTTCGGGATACATAAGTCGCAATGATTATTTCCTCCAGATTATTTCATTTTGTTGAATTTGCGTGCACTTCCTCAGCAACTGAACCATGTGCGATTGAATGCTGGTGCATGACTTGAAGCTCTCCTGATAGCACCATTAGCATATCAGTGTGAGTATCCGGTTATGTGGTAGTGATGCCAATCATGAAAAAGATAGAAAAATGAAAATAAACGGCATCCTATGTATTACTTCTTATTTTGCTTAGCGAGTGTTCTTTTTTCCATTTCTTTTTTCTCCTTCGAGCATTGGTTTGTTTGGTTCATGAAATAGAGAAAATGTTACACTCGATATTATAGATAATGATTCTTTTGAACTCACATGCAACTTCTTTTTTATAAGTAAAATTTCATGCATAAAATATAGTTGTTTTAACATGTACGGGAATACAATTTGCTTTTGGTTATTGGTTGAGTTGTTAATCGGATGATATGCTTTAACAGCAGTTAAAGGAAAATGATGAGGCTGCAGACATATGCCGGGATAAGTTTGATTGCAACTTTAGCGGTTGTTTATCATGCATTTAACAGCAGAGGCCAGTTTTACCCGGCCATGGTTTATTTATCAACCTCTAAGATTAGCTTGGTTCTTCTTCTCAACATGGGTCTGGTCATTATGTGCATCTTATGGCAATTGACCAAAAGGTTATTCCTCGGTTCCCTCCGAGAAGCGGAGGTTGAGAGGCTAAATGAGCAATCATGGAGGGAGGTCATGGAAATCCTATTTGCGATCACTATTTTTCGGCAGGACTTCTCGGTTACGTTTCTTGCTATGGTCACAGCTCTATTGTTAATCAAGGCATTGCATTGGTTGGCACAGAAGAGGGTTGAATACATTGAGACTACTCCATCAGTACCCATGTTATCTCATATTCGGATTGTCTCTTTCATGGGGTTCCTGCTACTTTTAGATGGTCTCTTCTTATACAATAATGTAAAGTTCTTGATTGAGACAAAGCAGGCGTCAGTTTCACTCTTCTTTTCATTTGAGTAAGTTATCTATCTTTATGCTTTCTTTGATCTTTTCAGTTGCTTTCAATATGCTCTTAAAGGTTGCACTGTGGTTTTTTTTTTATAAGTAGTTGCGCTGTGGTTTTAATGAAGCTTTATCCCTTTTTATCTTCATTGTTTTATGGGCCATTATTTCACATGCAAATGCACATTTATATCAGTTGAAAACAGAAATGTGCTTGCTTCAGTCGAACAGATTGTTGCAGATGAGCTAATATGTATGCATAGATCTGTTTATGGTTGAGCGTGCCTTTACCAAGGGCGAGAAATAGTATTGTCCTCTTAACATAGGACAATTAGTGGTGGGATAAGTGAACTGGTCGGATTCTGAGTTAAAAGGAGTTATAACCCAAGAAGGAAAGGCAAAAATAAATGAGATGTAAGCAGAAATCCTGAAGCTTAGGAGAGAGAAACTGTTTGGATTTGTCATTAGATCACTGATCTGATAGAACTTGAATCAGAACGAGTGTTATGCAAGAAATATCAATCTAGATTGAAAGGGATAACAATTGTCTTGGATGGACAAGAAATGGAAGGTGGATTGAAGAAAACGCCTTCCCAATGTTGGTATAGAAATATTGTGGGAAGATATCAATGTTTATGTAGCACACTTGGACTGCTTTTTTAAAAAGTATTTAAGAGAAACTCTCTTGTTTTAATTGTCAAAGAACGTGGCAGGGATCAGTTGAGTATGGTTGTTTAGTGGTAGCTCAATTGATGCAAAATTGCCAGATTTCCCTTCCATGCAATCGCAGTCGCACCACATTTGTCTCTGCTTCACATGTAGACCTGTAATTTATTTTAAGCTGTTACATACTTGACTAATTGCTCCTCACATTCCATAGTCTGAGAAAGTTTACCCTGTTTTTATTATCAATTGCATTTATCTTCGAAATAGATTGTTCTTATAGTTGTATTATGGATCTGCAAATACTCATTTTCTGTTTTATGGGGACAGGTTACGAGTTATATGTACTTTTGAAGTCTTAATTTCTCTGTGTTTCTTATTTTGCTACTTCATGTAACTTTGGACCCAGGTACATGATATTGGCTACAACAACAGTGTCAACATTTGTCAAGTATGTGTTCTATGTTAGTGACATGCTTATGGAGGGACAGTGGGAAAGGAAGCCTATCTACACATTTTACTTGGAACTTATCCGGGACTTGCTTCATTTGTCTATGTACTTGTGCTTCTTCCTTGTGATTTTCATGTAAGTCTTTGTCTGACTCAGTTGCCCTAAAAGTAAAATCTTCTAGGCCTCTACATTTGTATGTTGACTCATATTTGCACATATGTCTACCTAGATTGCATGTGTGTGCACGTTAACACACCATTACCCATTATTCCATGGGACTATGCTCAAAAGCACAATGGAATCTGCGACTCCTAGGTGCCAGAGAAGAATATGTACTCGATCACTATTTGTGAAACTTTACATACTTAACTACCTAGTAATGTGTTTTCTCAGTATCCTGATTAATAGTTGTTCTAGTGTAAGCCTACATCATAAAATCAACTGGTTTTGAATTCAGATGGTACTTGTAGTACTATCTAAGAGTTGGTTTTTTTTTTTGGAGAAATAAACATGAGAGGAAGAAAGAAAGTGAGAGAGGGAATAACTACTTTATTAGTGGGCCCCAAATTTTTAAAAGAAAATATACTAAGGGGGTGTTCATTTTGTAAAAAATTGTAGGATTTTGGTAGAATTGTGAATATTTATATAGATTAGAGTTTTATAGGTTTTTGTGTAAAGGTTAGTGAAAAGTTTTAAAGATATTTAATTTTTATTGGAGTTTGTAAAATGTGTAGAGAGATGATTTGATGTAATTGTTTAATAAAAAGTATTGGAGTTAGGTGAAAAAGTATAGAGAGAGAAGATTTGATATAATTTTTTTTTTTGAAAAGGAATTAGAGTTTGTGTGAAAAGTTGTTGGAGATTGTATAAAATGTATTGGTGTTTGTGTATAAATTTTTAAGATTTTGGATATTGGTTTTGTGAATATATTTGTATTCTAGAATAATTTTAAAAACGAACATGCCCTAAGAGTGTCTTTTTGACTTTTCTCTCTCCCTCCCTTTTTTCTAAAGTGTCTTTTTTACTTTTCTTTCTCTCTTCCTATTTTCTAAAATTTATCTCTTTTTTCTCTCTCATTTCATGCCTCTCACAATTTACACTCTTATTATCAAGATTTTCTCTCAATGCTTCTTTCTTTTCTCTTTCTCCCACTATTTTACCTCATCTACAAAAAATCTCAAAATCCATACTCAAAGCTTGGAATACAACAAAATTTTTGCTTTACGCACAAAAAATTTCCTCTTCAAAGTTGGAATTCTAAATGTTATTACATTTAATTATTATAGTCTTTCTTTTTCCTGAAAACATATTCATTTAATTATTATTGTCTAATAAAAATATTATTGCTATGTTATTTGTGCGTGCCTATGTTATTTAGACGAGATTTTAACATTGTTTCGTGCCTTTGTCAATAATTTATGAGCCATTTATTTTGAAGATTTTAAACTTTTGATTGCATTTGGCACACACAAGGTTTTAGTACTGATATAATAATTGATGATTTTTACTTGTTGACGGTTCAATTAGCATAATTGATGAAAATTTGGTTTTTACACTGAAGTTAAAGTTTATAATTTTTTTCTTTTTTAAGTTTTAGAGTATATTGTTACACTTTGAGTATGCTTATTTTGATTATAATGAAAATTTGGAGGCCTTGGGATTAGTTGAGGTACACGTAAGTTGAACTGGACACCCGGTTAAAAAAAGAAAATTTATGCAAAAATTATATTTGGCCCCTCTAGGGGCAAATTCTGGTTTCGTCCCTGGATGTCTGCCTTAGCTCAAGTTGCAATATTTTGAGATGTATATACTTGGGCTTATTTTGAACTTGGTTTTTGAGTTCATGTTAGTCTGTTTTTCTGGGGATTCTTGGGTATGGTATTTTTTTTTGTATTTTGATGAGGGGCTTTGTGGGTTATATGGGCATCATAGTGGAAGTTGCTAGGCTGAGGTCCCGATCAGTTGATAATCAATTTGTGTCTCATATTTAGAAAGTTGGTTTTGTGTGTAAGAGAGTAAAATGTTGGATGTTTTAAGAGAGTAAAATGGAGGCTTGGGATTTGATTTCCATGCTAAGGATGTTGTAAATAACAGGATAGGTTGCTTTTATTTAGTAGGAAGAATTATTTCCCTGCTCTAATGACAACTTAAAACAAAATGTAAGTTGTCCTACATATCCTCCAGGGGTTCAAATTAACTTTGGCATGTCTATACACTTGTATGCGGTAAGTGTGTCAGCATGGCAATAGGCAAAAGTCTCTCCTGTCTTATATTCCATTTTCCTGGAAAGTTCTCATTGTTCTACTAAATTTTATCATCTCACATTTTCCTGATTGGTTGATATTGTAGCATGCTGCTTGTCCCTGCCCGTCCCTCTCTCTCTCTCTCTCTCAAATTGTTGATTACATTTTTATTTTTTTGCCTATATCCTATATGTGATTGACTTTGAGTTGGTTTCCATAGGAACTATGGTGTGCCTTTGCACTTGATACGAGAGCTCTATGAGACATTCAGGAATTTTAAGATTCGTGTTGCAGATTACATCCGTTATCGAAAGATCACTTCAAATATGAACGATCGGTTTCCGGATGCTACAACAGAAGAACTTAATGCGTAAGTTCTAAAGTTTCTTATCGATTATGTTTGTGATATGCAGGCGCTGTGGCACTTAAATTGTTTCTGATGGGTATGCAGAAGTGATGCAACATGCATTATTTGCCGTGAAGAGATGACAACGGCCAAAAAATTAATTTGTGGACATCTATTTCATGTTCATTGCCTCCGGTCATGGTTAGAGAGACAACATACTTGTCCTACTTGCAGAGCCCTGGTTGTGCCACCTGAAAATGGGACGAATACAGCTGCAGGGCACAGGTCACGGTCAGATGTTAATCAGCAAGGTAGTTACATCAATTACTACTTTTGTAATTCAGGGGAATTAATCTTGACACGAAGTACTTTGGTGCATAATTTGAAAATGCTATGTGAAAACTGTGAATTTTACTTCCCCAATGTCATGTTGTGAGCAAGTAATTTCATTCCTGAATATTTTTTCGTTGTGCAATTCCATTGAGATAGTGAGAGAGAAGGCACCAAGCAGAAGACCTTAGTTCTACTTTTTGTTTTGAAGTAGGCAAACTTTTATACTTGAGTCATCCCTTTGCATTCAATGTTAACTACGTTTTTTTTTTTTTGTCCTCATGCCCAGTCTTTGAACTCCCAGAGTGCATGACAAGTATGGTGTGCAGCAGACAATCAGTGAGACTACACTGGATTATCAGATTCATTAACTCCTCCCTATTGTTTAGCGAAAAATTTTCCACCACCTGAAGAGTGAAATCAAGTGGACTAGACCACACAGACTGTCTTTCTGTATCAGATTTTGCTTGTCTATATAAAACTAGCACAAATAAAGAATGCTTTGTGCCCAACACAGAAAAGCTTGCCACTGTTCGATTCCAATAAGTGATGTGGGTTTAGTTACACAGATTTTCCTTCCTAAATCATAAAAATTAGAGCTTAATGTAAATTCTCTTTTGGACCCTTTTAAATCTTTGTTTGAAGGCAAGCATAAGACTGATTTTATTGTTTTATGTATGAATGATGTATCAAAATTCTAGATTCATGAATTAAATTCTGCTATCCCTATTTTCTTGTTTATGCATCTATTTTGTTTCTTTTCTATGCAAGTTCCATGGATGTCTCAATTGAGAGTGATAGGAAGTCACAATCTATGAAGTAGTAGTGCAATGTGGTACATATACAACTCCTGCATGGATACTGTTGACCTTACGGTGTTACCATAAAATCATGGTTCTGTTATTTACCTATTCTTATTTGTGGCCATCGTAATAAAATATGTTTGCATATTTGCTGTCTATCGGTTTCATCTTTCGTTTTCATCATGCCAGTAAGGTTAGAAACTTATTGTGATATGCTTTTACATATCATGAAGAAAGAGAAATGTAAAAAAAAAAAATGTTCAGTATAATGTTTTTACTGGGTCGGTGAAGCTGGCCTGACATTTTGGAAAGACATTGACAAACTATTTTAATTGGGAACAGGGACCGGCACGGCAAGTACGTCTGCTCAGGGTTCTGATGGTAGTAGTACCTCAGTTGGTCATTTGAGCCAGCATCAAAAAAGACTCCAAGCTGCTGCTGCAGCTGCCTCAATATATGAGAGATCTTATGTTTATCCTTCTGCAAATACACTAGTATGGTATGTGTCTTTGTCATACAAGAAAAGTTTAATTTTTTTTCATCTTGTCCGTTTGCATTTGTTTGTGTGTATATGTGTGGGGTGGGTTAGGAGGGTGTGGGCATGGGTTGCTTCTGATCTGGTTCTTGCAATTCCAAGATGTATGATGGTTGCACTCTCTGTAGACAAGTATGGAAACCCTGTAATTTCTTAAATCTTCCTTAATTAGTGTGGTATTGCTTAAGAAATTATGCATTCATTAGTCATATCGTATATTAAGCTCTGGGATGGGCCTGTCGTGTTAATTCAACCACTGTTTCACTTGGTTGACCCCTTCTGGGTCGCAATACAACATAATATTGAGAACTGTAAAAATATAAATAAAAGCCTTGAAGCTTTCCTCTTCTTTCTCCTTCTCAGAACTCATTTGCTTTTATCGCCCAGCTTTTGGTTTGATGAGGTCCTGCTGCTTCACCAGTTCATAGTTTACTTATATTATGATCTTAGCTCCGGCTAGAAGTGGAAAGAGATTCCTGTGGCTGACACTGACCCTTGATTTTTTTACAGAGGATCCATGGAGCCAACCAAAATTTGCTTGGGATTAACCCTTCGATGATTTCAGTTAAATTAAGCTTTAGGACCAACTGTTTTGCCAGTCTAATTGGTGAGTTCAGTCTTTAACTAAAAATATGTACTCTTCTTTGCAGGTCCCCTGGATATGCTGTAGTTCCTCAGGCTCAAGGAACTTTGGCGGATCCTGCTAACAGAGAACCCAATGGAGAACCTTCTTCTGTTGGACAATCACAGCAACAATTTGCAATATCTGGTGGACCTGCAAACTTGTCAGTTCCTCAATTTCCACACTGCGTTTTTGTTCCTTTTCAGGCACCTGCAATCAATGCGACTTATGGAGAGAGGTTTGGCAGCAATCCGAATATACCAGACACACAGTTGGATACTCAGAAAAAATTTCTTAGACACCAGATTGTGGTACAGTAAATCCTGATTCTGATGCATTTATCATTGTGGCTTATATGTAGGATTTAAATGTGTTGTTTGATCCATGCATAAAAGTGTGTGGGGGAAATTGCCGCATATGTTCATGATATCAGCAGGCTGCTAATCTGATTGCTTAATAATATTCCAAACTCCTTAGTCTAATTCTATCAGGGGGGATTAGTAACAGATTGCAAGTCCGTATGGCCCTTTACTAAGTAATGAGGACAAAGGCTCGAGTATACAGCTCAGTTTATCGAGTGAAACTCCATCTGTAGACCTACTTGTGCTTACTCTAATTTTTCCTAGTTTGGATTTGTTTTGGCTGCATAAACTAGGTTCCATTTTAGAAAAGTTCCCATTCTTTTGAATATATGTATGGGGGTGGATCAGAACAATCTGTGGCTGTTTTATGTGAATTCCTTTCAATTGTAGTTAGATTAGCTTTCTTGCTTTCTTTATGTATTATATTTGACTTGAAGAAAATAAAATTACTTGATTATGCTGTTATATCTTGGTTTCACAGTTCCTCCTCCTAATGCAGGTCCTGCAAAATCAGCTCCAACTCCTAGAGAAGCCGGAAGTTGGAGAAAACACATACACAAGTCCTCCCACGTCATCAGATAGCAAAGGAAAGAGTGTTGGATCCACATCTGCATCTGCTTCTGTTCCAGATTGTGGTCGTCATGGTGAGATTGAACAGGCTGATTCTTAGTCTTTAAATAGTTATGGATGAATTACGAACACATTGCAGAGTGGATATATGTGGAAGAGAAAGAAATAACAATATCATCACAAAGGTGCTTCGTGAGGGCCGCTAATGTGGTTTCAGCCGGCATGCACCATTTGATCAAACCATGTTGTAGAAAGTCCCCTCAAGTTTTTTTTTTTTTTTTTTCAATCTACTGAGTTTTAGGTTATGAGTATTTGAACCGTGTTTCCTTAAAAGAACCCCATTGTCAAAATGCTTTTGGGCTTTTTTTGTAACAATGTGCATGTTTACCATTGGCTACAGCTTCATATATCGTGTCCTCTCTCTCTCTCTCTCTCCTGAAGGGACAAGCTTGTTTGTCTCTACTTGACCCAGTTAAATTAAATCAATTAAAAACATGAGGTGGAAAAGATGGGAAGAAAAAAAAGGGAGACATTATAATCTTCCCATGATTGGTGTTTGGTAGGAAATGCTTTTTTGAAAAAAGTAGGATGATAATAAGGCAACTTTTGTTACGATTTGTGTTTTTTTAGTATTAAAGAAATATTAGTTGTACCTAATCTCTGTACACGGGAGTTGGATTCAATAAAAAATTCTCCTTTCTCCCTCTTTCAGGGGACGAGAACCTGTGCGTCCAAACATTTCTAAGTTTCTGTGTTTCCTAATCTTCTATTCAATCAAAAACAGGGAACTGGTTTTTTATTTTTTTTGAATAACGTAATTCGATTTTATTTTGAATTTGCAGAATTGATGTTCATGATTTGAATTTTGGACTAATATTGGTGCGACATTTTTGAGTGATTATCCAAAGAAATGAAACTGAAGAATTTTATGTGCTAATTAATATGGACAGTCATTCAACTAGCTAGTAATAAGTCTGAAAAAACGAGCATAGTAATTACAAAATGGGCAAAAGTCCCCGACTTATGATCGAAATAAAATGAAAATGAGCATTGTTGCGAGAGTATATCCAAGTATATCCTAGGTTTAGCAGTCATCTTTCTCAGGAATCGGAAGAGGATTTGGAGTCCTCCAAGGCTTCAATCAATCTTGCAATGAGTCGTAGCAGTGGGGCCAAAGGAGAAGAGATAGAAAAATGATTGTTCTCAACCCACTATGGGTTCCCTTAATGATTAAGGAGCATGCATTTGGAGTCATGTAGATTAGGTACACAGTCTTAGATCCAATTTTCTCTAAATATTATACATGTGACGACTTAATTAAGAGGTGGAACTGTAGACCGTCTAGTCCATACAAAATTTGTCGTGATATTAAGCCCACCAAATGTAACTAAACTAATCTAGATCAATCTGAGCCCAATACATAGGAGGTGCCCCTGCTGCCGATTTCCTTTGTTACTCACAAAAGAAAAAAGAGATGGTTGTTCTTTAAATTAAAGAAAATAAAAAGTACTGTTAGTAATTTGATATTGATCACATAAACCAAAGAATCCAACGAATTATGACTTTGATGTATAGAAAGAGACTTTTAGAATTCGAACAAGATCGCGTATATGGACAGATTTTGATATGAGTGAACGTTATAGTTATCTATTGTAGTCAACAATGAGTATTTATTGCAAACCTAATCTTGAAACGCAGGAATGAGTACAAGGGGCTGTTAATTAAGATTATTTTGGAAGCATAGCTTAAAATATAAGCTCAAGACATAAACTCATATATACTCAAAACCTCATATTAGTTCACCAATTATCCCGAAAAAGTACTTTGATTGGCTTAAAACATTAATCGCTTATCCCAAGTTAACCAGATCTTCAAGGGAAGATGGAGACTTCAAGCGTGTCCGGATCACCCACTGGCAGCCTTTTACCATGTCGTTTAGTCAACTCAATTAACACAAGAAAGCTACTTAGTTTAGGGATTGATTGAAGTATTCGAGATTATTCGACGTCACTGCACTTCTAGTCCGATCTGTGCCTTCCTCGCTGGGATAAGTCCACCTGAACCTGGTGTAAAGATTAGGTGCAGCATTTGGGAGCAGCAGCGTCTGTGTAAGTCCCAAGTTATTTAGAGAAAAAAATAAAAAGGTGCAGCATTTTTTCGCCTCATCGTTAAAAAAAGGATTAATTACACTTTATACTCACATGTTTGGAGGGTTTACATTTTACATTCCGTTATTTCAATTTTGACACATTTTACTCACGTGGTTATGAATTCTTTCGATTTGCACTCGCCATTTAATTATTTATTAAAACAAATGAAAATCTCAATAACGTGTTTTGCACATAACTCACTTATTCTTTTTTCCTTAATATTCAAAAATAATTAATTACATTTTACACTCACGTGGTTTGAAGAGTCCAAAATTTTGCATCTCGTTCTTTTATTTTTTTAGACACTTTGCACCCACGTGTTTTACATACTGTACGTGATTGTTTTTTTCGTTCAAAATAACAGATAAAATGATGGAAGGTACAAATCGAAATAAGCTAAAAATACGTGGGTGAAATGTATAAAAATTGAAAGAAGGGATGTAAAATATCAAAATTCTCAAACTACATGGATACCAAGTATAATTAACCTTCGAGAAAAATACAAAATATTATGAGAAAAAATAGACAATATCTAGCAAATTAAAAAAGGGTCAATTCAGCGTTCTATAATCTGTTTGAACCTCCACTTCTGAACGCAATTTCTGGCGCTTAGAAAAAAGGAATAAATATAAAATCAGTTTTTGTGGTATACACGAAAATCGAATTAGTCTTGTGATAACAAAATCATAAAATTAGTTCCTCTTGTTCCATTTTCGTTTTCCATTGATCTTTTATTATAGACTGATTTTATACTTTTGTAAAATCAGAAGAATTAATTTTATACTTTTATTATCACGAGGACTAATTCAATTTTTACATATGCCACGAGGATTGAATTTGTATTTATCCCTAAAAAAAAAAGAACACAGTTTCTGGGATAGACACGGATGAACACGGTTTTACATTTTACACGTTTTCCGTTCTTTTGTTTTTTGTTTTTGGTGTTAAATCGTTTTCCGTTCTTTTGTTAACAAAACTCTGACATCATGACAGTACTGAGATTGTGACGCTGATGATTGTTTATGTTTCGTGTCGACAGGAAGTTTGGTTTATGCAGTGCATATCCCATGGGGCATGGATAAGATATATGGTTCTGGGTTCCCACGTGGCAAAAGGCCCACAAGCGCAGATATGCCACCCTGTTGAAGTCGTAGCCACCACGGACTCAACGGATAATCACCTTGCCATTCTCACGAGTAATATATGTTGAAAATTAATTCTAAGGCAAGTGGAGCAGCAACGTATTTGCTCGTTGGACTTGTAATTTGTTCGGTTGCTCTTAGGATGCTTTTGTTCTTTCTATTCTCTACGGTTATCCCTTCATAGCATTGTACCACAATATATAACTTATACTGTTTCTGCGACACCAAATTTATTGATGACCAAAAGTCGCAGCCTGGGATCAAATGCTAATTAGAAAGTACTCAAAATCAAAGATTGAAATTCTCTCTAATTTGCTGTATCCTAGAAATATTATATGCACAACGTTAATCAAATGAGATTTTTGTATTTACCTTGCGTTGTGGAAATCAAATTCTTTGAATATCCCCATGCGCTCCAATCGTCAAAGTCTCAGACATTCTTCCGAATAATAGAACATTCTACAAGAAAATCTTCTACAAATTCTACATCCAAAATACTTAAAAAGGAGAATAATATTACAAAGAGAGATTTCCTATGGGTGCACTTTGCACTAAGGGACGGGGGCTTATCCAGGCCCCTCCAAAAGTAAAAGTTAACAAGGCATTAAGGTGTAATGGGAGGTGCTTCGCGCACATAGGGGAGGCATCTACTATGGGCGCCCTCCTTACGTTCGGTAATTAATATATGTAACATTGAAAGTTGTAAGGATTCACAATACATCATATCTATCTTTTTTCAAAGTAGAACATCTAATTTAGACAGCAAATTAAAGAAAATTTTGATCCCAAAAGTAAAGCTGGTACTCTAACATCTAAGATAATTACATTTACCTCTAACCTAAAACCTATGATGAAAATCTGTGAGTGTCTCATCATGTATGTATACGACAGTACTAAAATACCGGATGCATATTTCAAAAATCGAATTGGAAAGTATTTTCTTTTCTACGCTTTGAGAAGTTACAGATCCTGCGTCTAACTCTCACCACACACACACACACACACACACACACATCCTGCGTCTAACTCTCAACACACACACACATATTGTGTGTGAAATGAATTAATCTCTAGAACAAATTACGAAAACAATTAATAGCCGTAAAATGTAGCTAGGAAGATAATTATTTGAATAGAAACAAACATGACACGCTATGATCGATATAGCTAGCTAGGGAGATTAATTATAGAGTTTATCTAACTTTCTAGAATAGCACCCTCATTAAAGTGTCATATTTACAGTTCCGCTTTGGTCAACTCTAGAGATCGAGAAGGGGGAGGGAGTTTGGCCCTCCTCTTCTTCAGCATGACACGCTATGATCGATATAGCTAGCTAGGGACATTAATTATAGAGTTTATCTAACTTTCTAGAATAGCACCCTCATTAAAGTGTCATATTTACGGTTCAGCTTTGGTCAACTCTAGAGGTCGAGAAGGGGGAGGGAGTTTGGCTCTCCTCTTCTTCCCCGCGAGCAAAAATTTTTCAAAATTCTCTTTCCTTTATCAAATTATCACTTTTCACTTTAAATAAATATAAAAAATTTATTTAAATTATCTATCTCTTCACTTTTTTTATCAACTCCAACATTTCAAAAATTTTATCACCTAAAATTTTTACAATCAAACATAAATAACATGAGTTTTGTTGTCTTTTCGCGTACCTAATTCGATATTGTCCTGCATGTCTTATCCAACTTGTCCACTTCGATATGTAATAGTTGAGTCATTTCGTGATGGGTTCTGATTAGGTTGTGATTAGGTTGTGAGAAGATTATCCTGCAAAAATCGATCACTATATTCTTCTATTGTCTGCTTGTTTCAAGTGAATTATCGCTACAAATAATAGTTAGATTTATTGGGATTAATATAATTAAAAATCTATTGAGAGTTCTAATTATTTGCGCATTATAAATATATAGCTAGTGTGGTAGTTTGAAAATGCAAAGCAATTATATTTTCTCGCTACTTATTTAACATAATTTGGCCATAAGGTGCGTAATTTCGGTTGCAATTAATTTGTAACTTATGAGTTAGGGACCTCAACCAGCCTAATCATCCTCTACTTAGCTTCTAACCAATTATGTCTGCTGGGATATGGAACCCAAATTAAAGCTTTCTACTTCATCATATTTCTTTTTCTAGGTGAAACAGAGAACTTGGGAAAGAGGCCCAGCAAGGAGAGTCAATAACCCTTCCAAACTAACATTGCGTATATAGGTTTCTTCTTTTGACCTTAGCATATATATTCAAGTTGAAAAGCCTTCTAAACTACCTTGCATACATAGCTTCTTTTGACCTTGAGCCATTACAGTCAAAAAAGAAAACGTAGAAAATATTGGTTTTGTTGACATTCGCGAGACGCCAAATTAGAAATTGTAAAAGCAAACAACACCCTTTCAGAAGTCCTAATTCTTACACCTACGTTTTCTTTTCTTTTTTTATAATTACATTTTGTACCCTTTCAGAAAAAAATTTTAATGAAAGGTGCAAAGGTATTTACCTTCTTTTTTTTTTTTTTCTAGAATTGATATTCGCTAATTCCCTTCATGTTAGTTAAATGATTTTTGAGATCATTTTTTTTTTATTATTTCTAATGACAATTTTTTTTTTTTTGTTACAAGGAGAAATGCAATCTGGCAGGCTAACCCGCGAGTGAACTCACTTAGCAAGTCAGTGCTACCTCCTAAATTATACGGGTCATGTCAGTCTAGCTAGTATTGCAAGGGGTTGGCCCCAAGGAATTATTGCTCCTCCGATATAGTGACAAATAACAAATTGTTTCTAGTGACAAATTATTCCTCCGATATAGACGATCATTGCTTGGATATCGATACTTCGTCTAGTTCCTTTTATTTTATCTTTAGTTTCTTATAATAAGGATTTAGTTTCCGTCTTAATTATGCAAAATAGTTGATAGTATGTATCTCTTATAAGAATCTTTCATCTAACATGCCAGGAATCGACCGGTACTACTGCCAAAGGACTTGATCCCTGCCAACTTCAACTAATCATTAGTTATAATAGTAATAGTCGAGGAGATTAATAATGATGGAAGCAAGGGAATTTGTGGTCCCTGGACGGCCACATTTATGTATATATATTTGTCACTTTCAAAGGCTTTCCACGTTTGCTTCTTTACTTTGTGTTATGCCTTTATGACGTTACCGTCCAAACTTTGATTAGTTCCCAACTAGTAACGTGGGTGTCTGGGCTACCTCCCAGCTGCTTAGCCTTCTCGATCGGTTGGATATGGATTCCAGCGAAGCACCAAGGAGATCAAAAAATTGCACGTGGTTTGACAAAAATTGCAATATGGAAATAAATATTCCAAACTTCACGCGCGTGGGAAATCGAAAATCAAATCACTCTAATATAGAAGGATTAATTCTGCTAATGATTAAAATAATTAATTGCTGATTGCATCTTTGAATGGCTAAAAGATGCATCTAGAAAGTCAGAAACTGTTTGATTGCAACGTATCACCTGTTTTCCTTGTTGCTTAATTCCTTTCCTTTTCTCTTCTTTGTTTCTTTGTTTTTCCTTTGGTGTGTGTGTGTTGGCGGGGGGGGGGGACCGGGCTAAATTGGTGCTTTCTCATACATGAAGACCCGAAAGTCGCAGACCAGAAAGTTGATTAGTAAAATTAAGAAGCAGTGGGCGGTGGGGGCGAGAGTCGACAAGGAGCAGTTGCCGGGGGAGGTAAGTTGTTGCTTTAGTATTTTCTCTCTCGTTTTTTCATCTACTTTTTTTCCCCACAAATTTGAAGGGAAACATGCATATTGTTTATAAATATTACTTTCTAATTTACGGCAGAGAATAGTTAATTTAAGAGAAAAATACACTTTTCACCTACGAACTACAATAGATTTTACACTTTGCACCCTAAATTACAATTTTGACACATTGCACCCTCTAACTACCAATTTTTAACACTTTGCACCATTTATCAAATTTTCAGACTAAAATGACGATAATACCTTAACCATTTTGTATATATTGAAGATATTGTTGTCAATTCATTAATTTCTCAAGAGTATTATTGTCAAATAGAGGTGCAAAGTATTTAATATTAGTAGTTGGAGGGTATAATGTGTCAAAGTGGGTAGTTTAGGTGCAAAGTGTATAACATTGGTAGTTTGAGGGTGCAATGTCTTAAAGATGGTAGTTTGAGGTGCAATGTGTCGCTACTATGTAGTTTGTGGGTGAAAAGTGTATTTTTCCCTTAATTTAATATTTGCATAACTTAATTAATTACATGAGCTGAGAGTCGTGCCAATAGCAACTTGTATTCTGTCGTGCGACATACGCAATTGAAAGCTCGAAGAAGTTGCCACCGAAACAATACAAATTTGTAAAAAGAATAGGTAGAATTGGAAAACTCCAATCCAAATCGAGATGCGTGTTTTCTTGGTGTTGCTGCTACCTGGTGATAAGTAGGACTCAATTGAAGTCTATTTATACGAGTCTGTCAAACGTCCACAAGTGATCATCATTATAGCCGAAAGACAAAAGGTTTTCATCGCCAGGAAAAAGTAACAACATGTGGTTGATTTCGAAGATTTTCATCTTGCAAGTCTTAGGCTTCCTGTTTGTTGATCATGTCTTCCATTGCCAAGCTTGGGTTCAGCATAATTTTGTGGTATGCAATATCTTTTCCCTTTTGGGTTCTATTTCTGCATGTAATCTGTGGGTGCAGAACCGCCAAGTTGTTCATCTTGTACGAGTATCATATATACAAACGAAAAAATTGGGCGATATTCTACGTGACGTGATCCATAGTATATATAATATGATTTACGTTTATGATAGCTAGTTTGCATGCCCGCAGGTAAATGATCGTAATCAATCATAACATTTTCCCATGCTTTATAATGAGTTTATCGACATGGCTACTTAAATCTTCTGATTGTAGGTGGAAGAAGCGCCATACACGAGACTGTGCAGTACAAAGAACATCTTGACAGTAAATGGCCAATTTCCAGGACCAACACTCTATGTTCACAGGGGAGATACTATCATCGTTAATGTTCATAACAAGGGCAACTACAACATTACTATCCATTGGTACTGAATCTCCGTCATGAGTTTGAGTTTCTTAAGGTTCATTTGTGTGTCTATGTACACCGGTCTGAAAGAGACGAGAGAGAGAGAGTATGTCTGTTGAATACTTGTAGCTATCGATCTTATATAATGATGATACTGATCGTGCAGTATAATTTTTCAGGCACGGAGTAAAACAGCCAAGGAACCCGTGGTCTGACGGTCCTGAATATATAACGCAGTGCCCAATACAACCGGGTGGTAGATTTAGACAAAAGATCATATTTTCCACAGAGGAAGGGACCCTATGGTGGCACGCTCACAGTGAGTGGTGGCGGGCTACCGTTCACGGGGCTATAATCATATATCCCAAGAGAGGAACCAGATATCCTTTTTCCCTTCCTCATGCGGAAGTTCCTATCATCTTGGGTATATAAAAGTCTTTTCAATTATTGATCTTGAAAATTATTCTTCTTCTGCTTGATCTTGATCTTTTAATGGATAAGTTAACATTTATATATATACTGTACAAGTCATGAGTTACGACTGAAGAAAATATTGTCAGAAGATTTGAATTGGAACTCAACTTCATTATTAATATTCAAGTGATTATATATATATTTTTTAAAAAATCTCTTATATATTGCAGGAGAGTGGTGGAAGAAAGATATATTGGAGGTTTATACTGAAACTGTTCAAACAGGGGCAGCCCCAAATGTTTCCGACGCTTTCACTATTAACAGTGAACCTGGTGATCTTTATCCATGCTCAAAGCCAGGTCAAAGCTGCTTGCTAATTAATTTTCCTAGACTATATAAACTTGTTAACTTTTTATATATTTTTCCACAAAATTTTAATATTGCAAGTCAAATAATAATAGTGCTGATCATTAATTCACGTGACCTAGCAAGTTATTGAAGGATTGTCTAACCACGAGGCTTGACTAAAATTGACAGCTCTTCTCTTTATTTGAATTTTCCATACTTACTTGAGCTTTTCATGGGATAACAAATCGTTGATCTTTTATGAGATTCTTGGCATGCAACTTTATTTTCTCTACATACATTAATTGATAAACACGTGACCAATCTTTTGAATCTATATAAATTTGTCCTTAAATATTATCCCTTAGTACTCAAGCTGATGATCTTTATCAAGTTCATCAGTAAATGGATTAATTTATCCGATAATCCATAGAACAAAAGATAAATATATAATTATGGGTTTGATTGGACGTGTAAATGTTCGCGTACATGAACTTTCCTTGACTATATATTCTTGTGGAAGAAAACGCGCGCGTACAACCTTTCCATAGAGCTATATATATGTCACTGATCATGCAAAATGTTAAGTCATGACCTTTATGGGTGACGCAATATATACATATGTCACTTCGAAGCCCTTGATTTATAATCTGTAATTTATAGTTGTTGAATCTAATAAATGGTAAAATTCATAGAAAATAAAAATAAAAATCTTCGCTTTTAGACGGCCTTGAGCTATTACCCAAAAGTTATTACTAGTCTGAATCGCGAATTTCATTGTATTTAGCCTTGAAACTACAAAAATATTTCAATAATTGCCCTCTAATAAGATCTGATCTACCGGTAAAATTTTTATAATGTATAAAAAATATGATACAAGGCACAACATTGATGGGAATGTTCTGGCAGGACGAATATTGATTAATTTTAGTAGTTTGTGAATTAAATGTGACAAAATTGATAATTTAATGGTTCAAAATTACATATAAGAGGCCAAAAGCGATATCTTTTAAAAAAAAAGGTGGTTGATGCAGTTCCGTCGAAAGAAAATGGAAGTGAATTTGGAATCTCACTATAGGTATGTACAAGCATTTTTCCCAGTATACTCACCTCTATTCAGTATTTCACTATTTGCAGGAACATTCAAGCTAAATGTTGATCACGGCAAGACCTATCTGCTCCGCCTGATCAACGCTGCCGTGCAAGATATTCTCTTTGTGGCAATCGCCAACCATACGGTCACCGTTGTCGGAACAGATGGTAGCTACACCAAGCCATTGAAAGCAGACTACATCACAATATCCCCGGGCCAAACGATTGACGTTCTGTTGAAAGCTAACAACGTACCTGACCGCTATTACATGGCTGCCAGAGCATATTCCGCGGCGCCTGGGGTTGCTTTTGACAACACGACCACCACCGGCATTGTCCAATATAGCGGAAACTACACCCAATCTTCACGGCCTCTTTCTTTGCCCTATCTTCCTTACTACAATGATACCAATGCCTCTTTTAGTTTCACCAGGAGCCTTAGAAGCTTGGTCGATGAGAAGCAACATCCCATCGACGTCCCAATAAAGATAAGCAAAAAACTATTTTTCACGATCTCCGTCAACGCGTTCCCTTGTCCGAACAATTCGTGTGGAGGGCCTAATGGGACACGGCTAGCCACTAGTGTCAACAACATTAGCTTTGTGGACCCATCCATCGACATATTGCAAGCTTACTATTATCATGTCAATGGGGTATTTGGGACTGATTTTCCAGATGTCCCACCACTGTTCTTTAATTTCACGGAAGAGGACCTGCCGCTGTACCTAGAGACACCGAGACGTGGGACGAAGGTGAAGATACTGGAGTATAACGAGACTGTGGAGATTGTTTTTCAGGGCACAAGTTTGGTGGGTGGGAACGATCATCCAATGCATCTCCATGGGTACAGTTTCTATGTGGTTGGATCAGGTCTGGGAAACTTCGACAAGGATAAGGACCCTTTGGGTTATAACCTTGTCGACCCTCCTCTAATGAACACCATTGATGTCCCCATTGAAGGATGGACTGCCATTAGATTCAAGGCCAATAACCCCGGTTTGTTACGCATCATGCAACCACTGCTATTAGTTTTCAAAAAGAAAATCGGACCTGGCTGCTAATTTCTAGTATCGTTATATATTTTTCATGACGATATTGATGATCATTTTTATGTTTTGTGTCGACAGGAGTTTGGTTTATGCACTGCCATTTTGATCGGCATATGACATGGGGCATGGACTTGGCGTTTGTGGTCAAGAATGGGGAAGGTCCAGAAGCTCATATTTTACCACCACCACCAGATATGCCACCGTGTTGAAGTCGCCGGCTGCCTTGGTTTAGGATATCATATATAACTTTATTCCTGTTTTTTTTTTTTTTTTTGGTTACAATTCTTGCTTGTAAAATGTAACGCCTCGAAACTCAAAAGAGACCTCTCAAGAAGGTCACTATTATTAAATAAATAAAAGTTATTAATAAAAGTTCTAAGTTGTCTCAATAAGTATGAAATAATAGTTAATCTCAGCATGAGGTCGAGCCATTTTATAATATATAATTATTATTTTTCTCAAACACTTGAAATCGAGAAATTTCTACCGGAGCAGGTGCTATCCGGGAACAATTAGGCAATTAAATACTAATTCAACTGTGAGCAATATAACAATTCTCAATTATTCACGAAACCCACTCCCAAGGCCTAGCTATGAGAAATTTTTATCCCATTTGACTTATTGTGGCATTCCTTGCATCCCCTTTCTCGAGTGAATAGGCTTGTTGCCCTTTTTGCTCTCGTAATCAACATAATTGCATTATCTCTCCATAGGAAACTCTAATAAACTACGGAACCAAACTGTAAATTCACTTGCTACCAAGAATATATAAGAACTCAAAGTGATGTTTAATATCTCTTCATAATACCATAATCAGATAAATATAATTTAAGAAAAATCTATTTTTTTAGTACTTGAATTTTACATCATCTCAAAAAAGAACTCATTGGGTTTTAAAATTTAACAAATTGGTCTCCATCTCAAGAATCAATCTTCTGTCAAAACTTCGTCGTCCCCTATAAGCAGCAAGATATATATGCTACGGCAGCACGGTGATCCAGTCAAATGCATGTCCAATTAGTTAATAATAATAATAATAAATAAGTTTAATCGATTAAAAATTATATATACTAATAATAATTCAAAAAATACAAATCACTCAAATTTTTTGAAGAAAATTAAAAAAGAAATTGAAGGAAAAAGTATTAAAAATAGAAATTAAAAAAAAAAACCAAGGGTGGTTGCAAGCCACCCGACCCACCCCGCATGCCACTTTGCAAGGTTAAACTCAGCCGCCCAGCATGCCACTCCCACCTCCCCACTTTTTACTATTACAATTACTATTTTTATTTTTTAAATTATTATACATTTTTTAAATTGACAACCAAACAAATAAAAATTAAATAGTAAAAATGTAAAAAACCAACCTCGTGACGGGAGTGGCGGCCGCCTCCACCCCTTTTCGAGGGTCCTATCTCACCCTGCACGATAATTCTTTTTAAGTTTTTTATTTTAATTTTGTTAGTTAGTTTTAAATTCTTTTAAGTTTTTATTTATTCAATAAAAACTTATAATTTATTATTATTAGAATTTTTTAATTGGATCTTGTGTTATTTTTTATTATTTATAAAACAAATTTAATCTTTTTAACTTATTTATTATTATTTTATAAAAAAAAATAAATCAATTTTAAAATTTTTGTTATTAATTATTATATGCACTAATCAAACATATGTGGTGTTGCTGCGGCATCTTTCTGGACACCCTGCATGCTGAAATGGCGTCTCTTGCTAACAATATAAAATTATGTACAACATAAAATCACATTATGCACCACAAATATCACAGAATCTGGTTCGACTCACAATTTTTGTGTTAACAATATAAAATTATGTACAATATAAATATAAATTATGCACCACTTGATATCGGATTAGAAATATGTTGCGGGTACGAAGTACTGTAATGATTTGGATACAATGACACGTACAGTTCATCGAATCATTCTTTCTGGGAAGAAGACTCCATTGGACTTTACATCATCTATCACGTTTACCATATCCAAGTATATGAAGGTCAATAAAAACAAAAACAAAAAAGGCATCGAAAATGACGCCTTGGATCAATCCTCCACGACTCTTCTTGTTCACAAGCCACGAAACTATAATAATTGGGCCAGAGATTTGAGATCTCTAAAATTGGCAAGCGTGTTTTTTTTATTATTTTTTTAGGAAATTCTCTTTCAAAAATATTTTAAAGATTTGGCGCTAGCTAGATGGCCGATTCTTGCTGTGACCGCCACTAGAATTCTCTTTCTTGTGGTGACACTGAATATTGGACAAATTGCAAGAAATATTATGTTGAGAACGGATATTGAATATTATAATTCCATATATTGCTTGTCCCAAAAGTAACCTGGTATGTGTGACATAAAAGTTGCACAATTTAAGATTTGCTGTGACGTTAAACTCAGTCGTACAAATATTAAATCAAGTTCGTCCGACCTTGATACACATGAATAGATGTTTAGATTTTTCTCGTTAGCAATAATAATAAATAATAATAATAATAATAATAATTTTAGTTAGATAATTTCAATTAGAGTTAAATACATTTTATACATTGACCTATCAACTTTGAGATATTTCACCCCAAAGAGAGTTCTATGGTTTAATGCTTTTCTATGGTTTTTCTTGTAACACGGCCCAAACCCAACTAGACTATCTAACCTGACCCCGACAAGTTCATCTGAAAATCGTGTCGAGTTACACGACCCTCACCCCGAGTTACCCCACCCCTATTTTTTTTACCCTTTCCTTTTTCTTTTTTTTTCCTCTTTCCCCTTCCTGGAGAAAGATTTTATTCCAATTTATATTTCTAAATTTTTAATATCAAAATGATAATAAGGAAGAACAAAATAAATACGGAAGAACATGCAGAAGCAGAATGGACCCAATTGTCAAATTGAAATCGTGAGAAGGATACGAGCCCAACAGAAACTCTCCCATATGAAAAGGTCCAAGGCCATTAAAACAGCCCACAGAACCACAGTGACAGCCATTTAAAATCCAAAGGCTTTAAGGCTATATAGCCTCGCCCGTCCACATGAAAAGTTAAGCGATCAAAGACTACTAACCTGACCCTGTGGCCTATGATTTGAGGACCCGCAGGCCTTAACCAACCAAATCAGGCTTACCTTCCGACCAACCCCTTCCACTGGAATAGGAAGTTCATTGGCTGCTTCTTCCTTTTTTTTTTCTTGGTTACCACTTTGCTCCTAGGTTGATGGATGAATATTTCAGTAACAACTATAAAGCTGTCTAGAAAGAAGAAAGTATTCATTAAAAAAATAAATAAATAAATAAAAAAGGAAAAGAAGCAGCCGTGGAAGTCTCTAATCTCCAGCACCCTGGCAAAAGCTTGCTCTTCTGTCTTTGAATTTCTAACTCAAGAGGTCAATCAAGATCAACTTCAAGCTGGAAGCTTAAGTTTCTCGCAATTCTTCCAGCTGAATAGAGATCAGAAAAGTTGGTTAGTATGAAGGCAATGTGCCAAAGACAAATTTTCCATGTTTGTTTCAATGGAGGTGTAGTTTCCCAGGGAAAAATCATGTTTAACCTCTCTACAGAAGCTGGCTGTTTGCTCTATCGATATTAAGCTTTTCCTACTTATTTTGTGGAATGAATTAAAAGCATGTTTTGTCATTGTCGCTTTTGCTACTCATTCCAGAAAAACAAAAGGACAAAATGTGGACTGGAAAAGGAAGCTAACATGTACAAGGGAAGCGGTAGGAGGAGAAAGGTGAGAAGTGGAACACGAAGTACCTTTTGATATAGTAGTAGAAGAAGTCAGCATAGAGAGCCGTCTGAACTAAGCCAGAAATCCAAGCTGTGTTCAGCAGTATAAAAGAGCCCGTGAACAAAATATTACTTTAAAATGAGTTCAGCTAAATCAAAATGCAAGCAAATGCGAACTCACGTATCCAGCGAACTTTGTAATGCTCCGTTAAGAAACGGTAGAGCCAATTGAGTAGATATAACGCACGGTAAGCACTATAAGAAAAGAGAGACAGAAATATTACGACATAAAACCAAAGTCCAGGCATGAAAAAACATAAACCAAACCATATTTAATTCTTCCATTTATTATTTCAGTACATATCTGAGACATACATTCAGCCTTAAAAGTGTCAAATCTTATTCATCATAATGAAGTCAAGAAAAGAAAATGGTTCTTGTCAAAAAATAAGAAATTTTTAAAAGATTGCATGATGGCACATATGGCTGATCACAACCTGAGAGTGAAGTCATGGCATAGCTTGCGACATTTCAGTTGCTAAAATACATTTCATAACAAGCTATCTCCCCTTGAAAATTTAAGAAGTCCAAAATGGATCCATCAAAGCATGTTCATTCACCAAAAGCCTTTGTAGCTCTAGAACATATACTTCCATACTATAGAAGCTAGCAGAATTGAGCTCAAAGAGGCTCTTTAACTAGAATAAATTAATGACAAGTTGTAGTATCCTGGACTGCATGTATGCAACTTTGCCCTCCAAAATAGTTTGTCATGCATATAAGAAAACAGTAACTCAATCTTTCTTAATTTGACAATTCAAAACCGCAGCTCTCCAAAGCCAAACTCCTTGTTTTCCTTTGATTCAAAAGCTGTTGTTTCAATAGGTCACAAGGCTCTAGCAGATGAGAAACAGAAATCTACGTAGAAAACGTTATTTAGAAGCTTCAGATAATTGCCAGGGATTGCTTTGACAGCTAAAAACATACTCATATTCGCCCACCAGAAGTACAAGAGCAAGTCAAATTCTGATTAATAATCACACCAGTTTCACTCCCCTAAACAACACCACCAGAAACCTTCTTCACTGTCATCCAATCAACCAAAAGAACACTGCTTCAATCACAACTATCACCAAGATTGCCAAACTTACTGCAGACAGGCCATTGCCACCAGTACTTTTCCAGAAACACAACAAGGTGATCATTGCTCTAGATAATAGCAAATTACTAATGCTTCCTAAGCCACACTAACCACAACAACCCACTTGCGCAACAGCATTGTGGCCACTACCTCTGGCTCCACAGTTGATAATGAACCTACAAACGGTGACCCAATTGACTCAACCATGGAAGCTTCCATCAACATCAGTACAGCAACCTTCCCCCATGACTATTACACCACAAATTTCCATTGATGATCCATAAGTTTATGCAAAATCAACACGAGTCCATCTTTTGTGACCAATATGAAAATCAGCAGTGATGATTGATTGAGGATTTCCTTCACTCTTCAGCTCAAATCCCACTAGCCCTGAAAGGGTTACGTATTTGGCCATGCTAAGAAACCATTCATCAGAACATCAGGAGTTAGCCTAGCTGGTAAAAGAGTAGGACCAGGAAGGATATCACAAATGAGAGAGAGAGAGAGATCTTTCATTATGGATACTTTCTTAATTGCACCTCAAATGATCACTTTCTGAAGTTCCTATCAGGTGTCATACAAAAAGCACCCAAATCTACTTTTCAACTACGAAATCCATCCAGAACATCGAATCTAAAAACCTTTATCATTATCACCCAATCCTTATTGAGAGATGCAAATACCAAGATTCTCAACCCTAAAATATATTATACAAGTATTTTCAAGGGGGCTACAACCGCAGCCTAATCTGATTCCATGGCAGCAACTAATTTTTCCAAGGAACTTTCTCATGGCCTCCTCCATAACCAGGTAAATTACAGCAAATAAAACTGCCACTAGTTTACAGAACAAACACAATATGTTGATCTGTGAGCTGCACAGAAATGTGAAACACGCACTAAGGTTGAAGACATAAGCCCTAGGATGCAGTATAAACAATATGAAGCATAAAGAGTGCACCTAAGAAATGATAAAATAAAATAAAAAGATTGTGTATATGGGATGGCATTAACTTCAAAGCAGAACAAATACTAGATGTCATTAAACTATATAGGACACAGAAAAAGTAGTCAAGCTTCTACTAAAGCAAAAAGGAGACATACCCAAGAAGAAATACATAATTGCCAGTTAAGGTGTCAATATTCCTCGACCTCTGTAGTAATACCAATTGTGGTAAGATTGCAACTGCTTCCAGGTATAGCGAAAATGTCCATAGAACCTTCAAATTGAGTCAAGCTCCCATAATCAAATTGCAAATAATGTACTACAAATTTCAACAGTTCCAGTTAATCAACCACCAGAGACAATTATGAATAAAAGGTAAAACACGTGTGACTTTTGATTAGACTTTTATAAAACCATTGCTTTGGGCTCTAATGCCAAACCCAATTAGGTGAAAGATGATTCAAAAGTATCCTCCCTCCCTTGATGAGGTGGCATCCAGAGGTTTGTGCCTTTCACAAGGGCAAAGATCACAACCCTTGTCCTTTATGCATAAGCAGTTCCCACCATCAAGTTCAGAGCATTACAATAACTTTTTACTTTTATTCTCTCATACTGCTGGTTATCCCTGTCTGCAATACTAATCGTCCATTACCTTGAAGTGGTAAGATTCTTTATGATTCCTCATGGAACCAGCTTTGCTTGAGATATTTCATGAGCTCAAGAATCAGCATTCATTTTTCAAAGAATTTATCTCTATATCACCTAGACTAAGATCTGAATAATGCAACTACGAATAACCCCTAATGCGTAGGCCAGGCAGCTGTAGCGCAAAAGTATGCAACTGTAGTTATTGTTGTTATTGAACCAATAATATAAAGTGCTTCTGCAGCCAATTCGTAATTGTAAAGCAAATCTTTTGCTGCTACAAGAAATATTGCCATCAAGCAAAAATTTAGTAGCTATTCAAAGCACTATAACACCAAAATAGCATATTTCATCAAACATAGAATGGTCCTAATTTAAGTTAAGGCACCATGTTTGACCTTAGATCTGGTGTAAATCAAGTATTTAACAACAATTTGGAGCATTACTCCCAAAACAACAGTCTAATATGTGATTCTCTTTACGTAGGTTTCGTCATGAAAAAAGAGGAAGTATATATATTACATTCTAATATGTGATTCTCTTTAGGTATGTTTCTTCATGGTCAAAGAGGATATAAATTTTTTATAATATATTTCTATATGTACGCAAAATATATGTATGGATGTATGTTACATACATAAATGTATAGATGTGTAAGACAGAAAACACACAAAAGCAAAGATGAAAGTATTCCTTACCTCAATTACATTAAAACTGCGGTGGATCAAGAGAGCTAGCAAAAAGGATGGGAGTACAAGAAGGTAATGTCTAAAGGAATCTTCATCCTTGTTGTATGTTTGCTTCACCACTTTATGGTGCCTCATATACCAGATAATAGCCATTGAAGTTCCAATAAATACCAGCTTCATTGCCACGTTATAGAAAGAGTAGTACCTTGTGAACAAGTCTAGGTATCGACTAAGAAAGACGATGACATACAGTTCTTGAGTCTTAAGTGAAATTCCTGCAGCAAGTAAATGTATTGTGAGCTCAAAAGATGGAGCAGAACATTCATATGATAACACACCAAAAAGTGTTATAAATATTTGCCTCTTGTTTGCAATTAAAGTTCCACCAAGTCTTGGAAGCCCTTAAGCAGGTTCCCCGGATTGAAGCAAGCATATATGCAAGAGTTCAAGTTGAAAGTAGTTCACCTATTTCAAGTTGCAAGTTGTTCATCTATTTCAAGTCTTGTTTTCCATGGAATAAATCCCAATGAATCAAATTTATGCAACCTTACAGAAGATTTAATTTTCCTGCTTATCCTTTTTTTTTTATAAGTAATTTTCCTGCTTATCTTAATTGTAGGTTTAGTTTATGCATGGTGAAAAAGACCATTGGAATTATCTTCCTCTAATTTATGTACCATATCAATCCGGTTCCATAAGGTCACCTAGCAACCAGCCAATTTTCAGACAGTATAAAATCCAAGAATTCACTTCCCAAAAAGTACGTTATTTGTAACTTTAGGGCGCTTCATAGTAAAAGATGCATAAATAAATACCTGCTGCAATTTTATTTGAATGGAGGAACAGGATTTCTTCAAAACTCAAAGATCTCAACATAACCAGAAGAATGAAATAGAAGAAAATCATGAGTAACAAGTAGGATCTTCTAGTATTTCGTCATTGAGAAGAGAAATAAGGGTCTTACATAGAAGGATTCCAATATAGTTGCGCTCATGTGTTGTAACAAATCATGATAATTGCTTATTGAAGAACTACCAGAGTCTATTGACCCCCCAAAAGAAAAAGGATATTTAGAAATAAAAGGTTTTCATGAACAAACTCTATCACAGCAGGCTCTGCTTAATATCAGCCAACAATAAAGACACTCACTGGAAGTGTCAAAAGGTTACCATTCAATGCAACAGTTTTTCAATAAGCAAATAAGCACTAATGATAATAATGGGATAGGAAAAAAAGAAAGAAATTTAGTATAGCTGCAACGTTCTAAACTCCAAATGAGGAAAATTTTCGAAGCAACTGATCCTATTGAGAAATTAAAATTTGAAGAATTTGAGAAATGAGCTAATATTCAATGTCGCAATAATAAATCCCTTTAAACGAACAACCTATCTACTATTCATCTATTGTTCTACACGAAAATACAACTATAGCAGCACTTGCTAAGAGAAAAAGAAAAGGTTTGTAGTTAGCGGATAAATAAAGTGCATTTACCCAACATCAAGTGAACAGCTCAACACCGACACTACATAATGGAACAAGGAGGAGCAGCTGAGCTCCTCATAAATGCAAGCAAATGGCTAAGGAAGAAGAGAAAACTGAACCGAAACATAGAATTCAGCATATACCTGCACAGGATTTCATGGTGTGGATCTTGAGGAGGAGGACCACGACACTGAGGAGGTGGGTCATGTCCCCTAACAATCTGAACAAGTTCATCATGGCCGCTCTCTGTCTCTCTCTCTCTCTCTCTGTGGCAACTGCAACTCCTCCTTTCCTTTCTTTTCTTTTCTTTCCTTTTCTTTTCTCTTTTTTTTCTCTGTAAGCTCACTTCTCTTCTCTTTCTCCTTTGCTCGTGGGGCTTTTTGAGACTGCGACACCTCTTCTAGGATCCAGACCACCGACAGCGATTTTCTCCCTAATTGTTTTATGTTCTATCACCTGCAATTTTTTAAGGTTTTGACCACTGAAAACGAGCAATGAAGCGCGTGCCGGTGTCTGATCTTCATCTTACCCAATGAAAATGAAAGATACTCACAAAAACAAAACAAAAAAACAAAAAAGGCTTAATTACCATCCCGTCCCTCTGTAGTATTGACTTCTTATTTTATATTATGATAATGTTATAAAACTTTTTTAGTAAGGCGTTTGTTTTTAAAATTTTATATCTTTAAAATTTTATCATTATTATGAAATAATTTCTCTCTTATTTTTTTACTAATTTTTTAACTAATTTTTTCATTTTTTTATTCACTCTCGTATCTAAAATTTTGACTATTTTAAAATTTTAACAAAATTTTATTTTCAAACGTCATGTTAAATAATATAAAAATAAAATATAGTACTAAACATTGTGCCGCATCTATGATCTAACGATCACAAAACTATCGAAAATTAAAAATTAGATCAGGAATCTAGAAGCTTACGCTCGTTAAAGAGATAAAATAATTATAAGTATAATTGGGTATAACTATGGATGTGTTAAGAATAATAACAATATGTTTCACACGTGGATTCTTTAAGAAAATATTTACTAAACCACCAATTATCCTAAAAGTTTACATTATTTAAAAAATATATATTTTATTATTTGGGAAAATTGGCAATCTGATCATAAGTTTATACCACACTAACGTATAAGGTTTCATTTTTTTTTCATGATCATTGAGTCTATACCCATATGATGATATAGTCTTTCTATCTAGATTTCGTCAGCTCCTCTAATGAAATCCTACGGCACTTCAGCGTTTTGCCCAATTAGCGTCACTAATGTGAATTACGTGAATTAGCAGCCCACTCACTGAAAATTGGCAAAAAGCACCGTTTAAACCAAAGTGTTTTGGTTGAAAAACGGAACGTCTTCGTACAAAAGTCTTCCACTACTCCTGCCACAATTTTTAACCTCTGCTTCCATGGGGATCCGACTTTGATAGCCATATCTCAACGCTCTTGCTCTCCACCCATTCTGTGACTAGAGCCCTCAGCTTGCTTTTCGCAACTGTTGCAATTAAGAGTGTAGATTTCCCCTGCTCTTGACCAAGCTTGGTGATCGCAAAAATCTTCTCATGGGAGCTTAGATCTTGCACCAGATATTTGCTGCAACATCGTGAGCTAAAACGCTAAATGGGTCATAGTTCATGCAGTAGAATTTTCCTCCCACATAGACCATTCGACCTGACTCAAGGCTACAAAGAAACTGTTACCCATTAATAGAATCTGCTTGATCTCATTCCCCCTCCGTAGTAGCCAACCCCCACTGCTTCGGCGCCAAAGAAGAGCAACGGGTACTGACTAAAACAGAGCTCATACCACCTCAAGCAAACACACACCAGTAGTTGATAAAAAAAAAAAAAACGCAGACTTATAGTCTAATTCAATTACTTTGTTTGAAAAATATTTATTTATTTGATTTGGCTCACTGAATTTTGACTTTTGTGGAAAGCAAAACTAGCAGCGTATTACGCATATAAAACTCCGAAAAAACAAAAGCAAAAGATTCCTCAGTTTCCACTTCCCATGCACGAAAACAAGCCACAATACCAAAAGGAAATATCTGTTTTCAGGCAATGGTGAAATTTTTTTTGTTGAAGATAGTATAGATTCTGTTGAGATTGGTGAAAATGTTGTTGGAGTTTGTAAAAATCTATTGAAGTTTGTAAAAAAATTGTTGGAATTTGTAAAAAAAATATTAGAATTGGTGAAAAAGTGAATGCAAAATTATTTTTTTTAAAAAAAAATAATTGACATCCAAACATAAGCTAAGTGTCTAAAATAAATAGTTGTTAGGTGCAACATGACAAAAATAATAAATTAAGGTATAAAATATCAATACTCTATAGTTAAAGAGTGTAAAAATGTATTTAATCTCAAAGCAAATATAAGCCATTCATTATAACAACTTTAATTTAGTCTTCATAGCAGTGTACGGTTGAATCTTTTTCCCGCTCATTATTCCTTCCATCTCTTATTCGAGGATATAATAGTGAACTACTAAAGAAGTGTTTTGTTATAGAAATGTCAAGAACGGAGGTGAAGTTAGAATTTTTCGCTCGTGGAAGCCCGAAGCGGAGCGACAATACTATTATTATTTTAGATAGTTTAATAATAATATTAAAAAAATAAATACGGTCTATTTTTTGGTTGCCCTGTTTAAAATCGCTTAGGAAACCTAAAAAATAGTTGTATATATTAGTCTTAATATTTTTTTATTTCCAAAACATTCAATAACATATTCCTCCAACATTAAATCTCAAAATACAGGAAAATATTAATTATATTATCAACTGAACGAACCTGAAGGGCAAGAACAAATACAAAAGTAAGCTAATTCCCTGCTCCACAAGTTTTTTCTGTAGACGGACTCACCGGCTCACAGCGGACAATAATTAAAGGAAATATTATATAATGTCTTTTGTTTTTGTTTTTATCACAACATGATACATTTTATTAAAACCTAAAAAATTACAAGTGAGAACTTACAACAAAAATGACTCTAAAGCCTAGCAAAAAACCTAGGGACGGTAGCTTATAAACGAGCAAGATCCTCAGGGAATGCAGACAAGCTCGTGGCGAGTGACCTGAAGGCCCATAGAAAATAAGGAAACTCACATTAAATGGGCTTGATGGTCCACTGATAGTAGAAACTTGGTGCTGTTTGTTTGTCAACATTTCAGAAAATATTATCAAAATTTTTGGAATCTTTTGGATATTAAGGTTTTATTGAAGTTTGTGAAAAATTATGAAAATTTTGAAGTGTGTTAGTGTAGATGTTGAAAATTTTGAAGTGTGTTTGTTTTGCTCGAAATTTTCATACTCTGAAATGTTGGGTAAACAAACGTCACCCTTGTGCAGCTGCTACTTAAAACAATGAACTAGCAGAGAGATTAGTGGAGGAGGAGGCGGCAGAGATGGCAAATGGAGGAGATCCATGACCTTAGGGGGAGGTTAGTCGCCGCATAAATAGGTCATGGAGAGTGTGGCAGTCATCGGAGGCAAAAAGAGCAACCCAAGAGCTACACGTATGAGATCCACACACACTACGTGTGGCTCGTGAATCTACACGCGCCATTTCCATCACGCTGGACACATGTCAGTCGTGTGTTGCTGAAAGACATCGGGTGCAATTCGTGTACCACTTGAGAAAAAACACAAAAAACAACTAACCACTTGAACAAATGAGGGGGAGAAGGGAGGAAGGAAACGGAAAAAAGGAGAGGGGGGAAGAGAGAAGAAGGGAGCGAGGAGCTGTGTAACGTCTCGAACCCTGATGGTAAACCAGTAAAAATCCGTAAAATTTTAAGGGTATAAATCAATTAACACAAAAATAAATAATTATTGATAACATAATCCAATTTTTAAACTTAAAAACAACCGAATAACAAAACTTTGTTTAAAACTCTTTAAAACCAGAGAAAACATCAAGACTGAACATTTAGTCTAATTGGAATTTCAAGCCTTCTCCCCGCTACCCATGAAAAGAGAGAAAAGATAATGGGTGAGTTAGACAAATAAGCAAACAAAGTTATTATACTAGAGTGTACTTAGGAGTCACATTTAATAACTAAAATGCAATAGAAAACTGTAAATCTCAATCCAAATAACATATAACTATAACCGTAACCTTTACAGTTATAACCATAACCGTAATCGTAACCTTTACCCTGTACTAGGTTGTGTAGTCTGAAGACTCTTTGCCCTCACTGTGGATGCAATTGGTACCAATGGCGGAACTAGGAATGAATCTGAAGGGGGGCCAACTCTTAAGGGAAAATGGAAAAAAAAAAATTTACTACGTAATGCAAAAAAGTGTCTTAGAGTTAAAATATTGAGAATGAAGGACTAAAAACACCAAATTATTAACACTCGATCGAATCTGTCAAGAACGAGCTAATGACTACAGAGGAAGCGGCTAACTACAGTCCCTGAACCCAGCTTGTAGCAAGCCAAAAGTTTGACTTGAACCTACTTTGCTAATAGAAGAGATAGAAGGGGGAAAGTTTGGGCATTTTCATGAGTGTAGACCTTGTTAGTCTCATTTTAATTTGTTGTTTCAGTGTTGTATTAGAATTCTATAAAAAGTGGAAGACTTATCATTTATTAATCCTTTAGTGAACTTGAAGTAATATTTTGTTGATTAATAACAAACTTATCAAGAGATCCTTTTTTTGAATTACTTTTGTCTATTTCTTATTTCTTTTTTAGTTTTTTATATCTAAATTCGTATTTTCATATTTGATATCTCAAAATTATTATAAACAGAATAATGAAAACTGCACTAAACACAATAAAAAAACATAGAATAACACGAATAACACTATAATACAAAGTTTAGAATAATCTCAACTGATCAAAGATAAAAATGGAATGAACGAGAGAGGTTTTTCTTGAGTTTTTTTTTGAACAAAAAAAAAAGTACTTTCTCATGTAATTTAGCAAATAGTTTATTAGGTTAAGTCCTTTTAAAGAATTTTTGTTTGTTTGTTAAGTGCATGATACGTAAAAAAATTAAACATAATAGATAGTAAGTTTAAACTGCAAAATTGTACATAAATTATTAAATGAGGTAACTTTTAAATTAATTTTTGAGTCTTTGAATAATATTAGACATTCTTTTAATGATGCTTATTAAAAAAAATTCAAAAGTTTTACTTTGGCCAACCCTTACATCCGCTAGTGATTGGTACTAATGATGTGTGAATTTAAAAACATCACACATACTATACAATAATCTTTTTTTCTAAGTACATATTATACAATAATCTTTTTTTTTATACAATAATCATCCATAAAATATTACATCATCCTTTACTATATACATATGAAATTTTATAAAGAAATCGCAAACATATGAAATCACCACCTGCCATCCTGCTGGAGGCTTATTGGTTAGGCGCTGCGGATGAATTATAGAGAGTCATGAACAGTGGCCAACGCCCATCAGGAGCGATCTACACGCTTGAAAGGGCCGTAGCCAGCGTAGAAAAAAAAAAGAAAAAAGAAAAAAAAAAGAAAGGGCCGTAGCCGTAGGCCTATAGTGTTTGGAGCGTCGCTGTCGTGCCCCTCACTCTCGACCTCCCACGGACTCTCAAGTCTGAAGGCCCTAAACACTCCAAAACGGCGAGACCTTTTTAGCTTACTGTTCAACACGCCAGTAATTGTAAACTATCGCTTTCCCCCAAACTCTCTCTCTATCTCTCCACGTATAGAAATAGGAGGGAAAAAGTGTCCGATAACAAAAAGAATTAGAAAAAAAACAAAAACCCATATTCGAGTTTTCAGCACGAGTCCCTTCTCTTAAAACTCTGCTTCATTTTCAAGCTATCTTTTATACCTTCCTCTCTCTCTCTACATAAAACCCCAGCCCTCTCTCTCTCTCCTTCTAAACTAAAATCCTCTAGAACCTCAGTCTCTCTCTCTCTCTCTCCATTTCTCTAGAATCTTTCTCTCTCTTAGGGTTTTTGGTTTCGAGTTCTGGTGACGTTTGGTGCATACGGTGTCTAGGGTTTATTAGTGAGTGTCTGTTGTGTGGGAGGTTTTGGCGATGGCGGCCGAAAAGCTTAGGGATTTGAGCCAGCCGATCGACGTGGCCTTGCTGGATGCCACCGTGGCGGCCTTCTATGGCACCGGATCTAAGGAAGAGGTGAGATATTTGTTCCTCCTCCCTTGTTCTGCTTTCTGTTTGGTTCTCGAGAAACTGCGGGGAGATTGAAGTAAAAAATTGAGCCTCTAGTGTCATGGGGTTTAAACCATGTTAGGGGCCATGATAGTTTTTACGTCAAAGGAACTATGTGACTACTGCACTGTCTCTTTCTATCTGCTTTCTGTTTGGCTCCTACGAACGAGGGAAAATGGAGGGAAATTAAGCCTTTTCAATTTTTCGGTTTTCTTACTTCCGGGGTACTGGTCATGGGGATTTTGTTATAAGCTTATTCGGGGCTTACTTTGGGTGTGTTTCTCGAGTGAAAAATTAGGGTTTTATGTCGTAGTGCGGCATTGCGATCTGGGTTTTGCGGTTCAATTTATACAGATAGAGGGTTTTCCTTTTCGTGTACTGGTTTGCCATCTTCGGCCATATGTTGGTTGCCGAGAAAATTGGGAGAAAATATAATCGAAATTTGGTAGTTTCTGTCGTTCTCTTTATCCGGTCTAAATAAATTTAGTTTGGGTAAATTAATAACAAAAAGAGTTCAAATAGTTGTGAAAACTGCAATCAAGAAAATTCATGGTTTCTGTTGCCAGCTAAACACGATTGGCGTTATTGTTGTGCTCCTAAGACGAGGAAAGGAAATGGAAGGGGTGTGACATTGAGTTGTATATTTTGTTTCGTTGTTGTCTTGGTTAAAAAATTGATTATAATTGCTAAACTTGAGAGATAGAGAGATAGCGTGTGTATATATATATACGTGTGTGTGTGTGTGTGTGTATTCTAAAGTAGGTTGGGAGGGAGTTGTTGCAATGCATTAAGTCAAGATTTTGGCATCCTGTTTTTAATAAATGGGCTGTGATACCTTGGTGAACTTATAATGTTCTTCTTCATTTCCATATTTGCTTTCTAGAATAATTTTTACATCTTGGGCTCAATTACAATGTTGTCACATTTTCTTCCCTCACAATTGTTGGTGACCATAATTTACTTATGTCACTGTTAGTTCAGCTAGTCTATGGGCCTTTAGTCTGGGTTCTTTGATTTTTTCAAACGTATATAGCAGGGAAATGCCGGGATAATTTTGGTATTTGCAATGTGTTTGTTTCATTGCATCATATTCTTTCACTAATATCTCGTTTTCTCTGTTTGTTTCATTGCATCATATTCTTTCACTAATATCTTGCTTTCTCTGTTTGTTGAATGCAGAGGACGGCAGCAGATCAGATATTGCGGGATTTGCAAAACAATCCAGATATGTGGCTACAAGTTATGCACATCCTACAAAATACAAAGAACCTCAACACCAAGTTCTTTGCCTTGCAGGTTAGTTGCCTTTTTGCATGAAAATCTTTACAATTACGTTGATAATGTTTTAGAGCTTTTGTGATATCATTAAGTGGCTTTTATTCCCCTGTCGTAGAAGTAAGGAAAATCTTCCTAATTCCCATCTTCTGTAGATTTTTTTTTTAGTAAGTTAAACTTTATTAATGAAGAAAGTTCACAGTACAAGAGATTATACTGAAAACATCTAGCCCAAACGAGCGAAAAAACTAGGAAATCCGGATAATCCAAAAAAGGACACCCTAAAACCGAATTAGCCCAAAGATCTTCTGTAGATATTCAATTGCACGAAAATTCTGTAGATCTTCTGTAGATATTCAATTGTAAACAATCTTATTGTTGGCCAAGGGCCTTCCGTGTACTGCTTACTTATGTGTCTCAGGAAGTTTTTCCTGGTCAATACTAATATCAGGAAGTTTTTCCAGTTCAATACTAATACCTGCAAGATACCTTCGGGTTTAAAAACCATATCATCTCCGGAGACTGAATCGTCCCTTTAATTATATATGTTATTTGTGTTTGTTTTGCTTTGGGGTCTTGTGTTCTCTCTCCTTTCTGACAGTCTTGCCAAGATCATAGCAGAAATATGGTCTAATCTGTAGGTTGCATTAGTTAGGATCACATTTAGAAGATGGCTATCAGATGTGAAATTGACGTTTAGAGCTTTATTGTCTTAGAGAATTGACCTGAGCCAAATCATCTTCGTGTAAAACCATTGGAATTGATAACCTCTTTAATCCAGGATAATCCTCAAGAAAGGTGGCAGGTTTCAAACCTATGGCAGTCGAACCCCTGTCCGGCTAGGTTGGCTAGCATACTTTTTACCTTTCTGGGCCAAACACCTCATGAAAGGAACTTTAGGGGTAATCAATTGACACCATTGTTTTGTGCCATGTGTCTAATCTCTAGTTTTTTAATTCATGTGGAAAGTTTGAAGTTTGAAATGGTCCAGAAATTCTCTGAATAGCATGTTGATAATCGGATCTTGCAAATTATTGGTTAATAACAAGCTTCTTATTTTCCTTGTATTATCTATAATGGAGGACAAAATTTAGAATGAAGAAAGATGCAACTCTTTTGAGACCTGGATGCTTGACTGAATATCATGTCCTCTGCTTATTTATCTTGAAGAGATGGTCTCCTGCTTCTAATTTAAACAGGGTTTTGATCAGACTTCTAATTTAAACATGGTTTTGTGCAAACGTAGGGTGATTTGAGAGCCTTGGTATGTTGAGCAATTAACTGGTCAATGTCCTGGATTTTGGTTTTTTATTTTGGAAAATTGGAACCAAATTGACTTGCGAGAGGGCTAACATACTTCTATATATATTTTATGGTTGCAATCAGTTTTATGCCCCTTGCAATCAGTTTTAGCCATCCAAATAGGGAAGGGCCTTTCCTCTGGTGATATGAAATTCTTGATTGGGATAGTGGACCTAGAGCTATGTACCTAGGGCTGGGTATCAGTGGAATCAGGGGCGGTTTCTGCCCTAACTGCCGCTGCTACTGCCTGCCCTAACCGCTACCACAATTGCTCGAGACGGAGAGAGAGAGAGAGAGAGAGAGAGAGAGAGAGTTGCAGAGAGGAGGGGGTCAAACATTTTAGGGTTTAGGACCCCCTTCCTGACCCTATATATACATGTACATAGTTTATGGTGGCGGTGGAACTGCCCCCGCCTGGCGGCTTCACAGCCCCATGGAGGATTCGGGAACTGCTCTCGTTACTGGTGTGGGGCAGTTACTGCTTACTGGTTGCTGTGGGACCGGCAGTTGCCCGTGCTTTTGCACACCCCTATATGTTCCTTGGGTTTGATATCGGAAAGATAGAACAATCATTTCCATTTCGCAGTGCGAATGTGCTCATATTTATCAATGTTGGAAATTCAGTTCAAGCTCTTTCCAACTCTTCCCTTCGATGCACTATGGCAGTTCATTTTTATTTTTCTTGGATTTGATTAGTAGTGTCATTGGGTTTTTATTTTTTTTCTACCACTTTGTATTCCAAGTTCACTACGCTGTGTGTTGTACAGCTTCTAAGAGGATTTGCATGAATTGGTCAATGGTTCTTGGACCACATGGCATCACCCCTCTCAAATAAGGGCTTGAGCATGAGGTCAAGGTTCAATCATGTGAATGTGCGTGAGTTGTGTTTGCATATTTAAGAAAAAGAGCATTTCGTTGATTGGTCCAGCTCTATTGCTGCTAATGTTGCCTCTCAATTTTACCTTTTTTGGAAACATTTTGCTGGAAAATTGTTCTCTTTTTGGTTTTTCAGTTCTGTGTATTGTGTATAAATATATAGCTGGAGTGGCTCAGATTCGTGCATTAATTGAGAAATGTATTCCATAGACCTTCTGCTTGAACCTCAAAATGCACCGTAAATGTTCAAAATGTTGCCTTGGATGCAAGAAGAGTCTTCTTCCTCTCTCAAAGACCTCTTAATGCAGGTCCAGATTGGTCTTGCTGCAAAGCCTACATGGGGCGAAGAATATCCTAGAAATACCTCTTTAGATCCTATAAAGGCTTAATGGTTTCGGGGCAATTGCCCCGTCTTTTCATGTTACAGTCATCCAATTAAGACTCCTGCTGCTGGTGTATTAGTAAATTTGGATTTGTTGCTTTTGCATTCAACTGGATAGCTAATGTGTGCATTTACATTCTGCTCACACACATGGGTGCACACAGAGAGAGAGAGAGAGAGAACATTCTCATTTGTGTTTTGAGCTATTTCTTTTGATCTTGTGTTATATTGTAGGTTCTAGAAGGTGTTATCAAGTATAGGTGGAATGCACTGCCTGTTGAACAGCGCGATGGAATGAAAAACTATATTTCTGAGGTTATTGTGCAGGTATATAATGATTTCTTTGATTTTGTTTAGGGAGTAGTTCAGTTGGTATTACATCTTTTTTGTTGGTAAAACATGGTTTTGTCTTACCTTTGTTTTTTCTTGCACAGCTCTCGAGCAATGAGGCCTCTTTTCGAATGGAAAGGCTGTATGTCAACAAACTCAATGTTATATTGGTTCAGGTATACTCGGTTCTATCTCCCATGTATATGAGTTGATTACTGATGTCTTTTGTTATTTCCTAATTTGTGGTTGTGTGCATTAGGACTGACGATAAGCAGGGGATCTTATGTTTTTTCTTTTGTATTGGTTGGTTAGGGGCATGCTTTGCATGTCTGTGGTGGAAGCTGAGAAATACCGACTGTTATGCTTTATTCTTCTAATTGAGTTTTATATATTTTTACGTTCTTGAATTATGAGTTTGCCTTCATAATTTACTGTTTTAGTTTTTTTTTTTAATCGTTTTCTTTTAATAATTATTGGCTCATGTTCCATTGATGAGATGTTCTCAATAAACAGATATTGAAGCATGAATGGCCTGTTAGATGGCGGAGCTTTATCCCTGATCTTGTTGCAGCAGCGAAAACTAGTGAAACAATATGTGAGAATTGCATGACCATATTGAAAGTAAGTCTATCGTGCTACTACCATTCATTTAATTTGGTTGTGGAATATGTAAGTAACCTAACCTGTTGTTTTTCAGCTTCTGAGTGAAGAGGTTTTTGATTTCTCAAGGGGGGAGATGACTCAACAGAAGATCAAAGATCTTAAGCAATCATTGAACAGGTAATTGCTGGATGGCTTTTGAATCACCAAGGACAATGTATCATGAAGTGCTACTCTAGGTAGTTATTTATCTTGGTTCCTCCCTGGGCTGCATCAATTGCTTTACTAGTTGTTAGGCAGACCACTGTGTTTATCTAAACGTGCCATGATTTACATACTGCTTCTCTTGGACGAAAATATATCTTATTGAATTTTATCAAAAGCAATTTTTTTCCCGGCCAAGATTTTTTGCTCAACTTGTTCTTGGTTGCTGCAATGCCTCTTGTTTAGCTGAAAGAAGATTATTTTCAGCAACAAAAAAGGCAAATTGGTCAAGGCGAGGAGGAAAATGATGAAGCGTACATTTTATTTTTCTACAATCTGTTTTGTGAGCAGAAAAACCAAATTTTTAGCATCCTTTTCTTCCTGCACATCAGGCTTGAGAACAGGAGGTGCTCTAACTCAGTTTCATCATGAAAGCAATATTTATGCACTAGGACTTAAGATTTAAGAAACTAAGGTGATGTTTGGCTAGGAAGAAAAATTCACCATTTTGAGTGAATATTTTGAAAGAAAAAAAATTCACAACAGAACAGCCAAAATCTCAAAAAATTGAACACAAATTCCAACACCTTTTCAAAAAAAAAAAAAAATCAATCAAATTTTCTCTCTATATACTTTGGCACCAATCTCCAATACTTTTTTATTAAAAACTTTCATCAAATCATCTCTTTATACACGTTTTTACAACCTCCAATAAAATCAATTTATAATCAAATATTGTTAAATTTTCATCAGCTTTTTACAAACACCAATAAAACTTCAATCTACCTAAAACTTCAAATCATCTGCTTTTTTTGCTGCAACTCATGTTGAGCGGAAGATGACAGTTAGCTTAATTAATCATAAAACAATCGCTCTGAATTTCAGAAGTGAAGATTGTATGAAGATTAGTTTCACAGGTTACTGGGTTATCAAAGGAATCCAATTTTTTTGTGTTCATGAAGAAAATGTGGGATGAAGATATTCTGTTTCACGTTTGTTCACAATGAACTCAAGGGTTTTTTATGTGCTTATGTGGATCCATTAATCCTATTCTTCTTTATATTGACATGTAATATTTTTTTAGATTTTCGTGCCCATCCTTTTGGTTCTTTTATGTATTACCTCTCGATAGCAACTGAGTACATGTCAACCTCTTTCTTACTACTAGTTTTGGTTGTTTACAGTGAGTTTCAACTCATTCATGAGTTATGCTTATATGTACTATCCGCATCACAAAGAGCTGAGCTTATACGTGCTACATTGGCCACATTGCATGCTTTCCTTTCATGGATTCCCTTGGGTTATATTTTTGAGTCCCCATTGGTATGTACAATCTTCTTGCACTGTTGACAGTTTCCTATGTTAGAAATTATATTCATACTTACGTTCTTATTCCATCTGCCTTAGCTTGAAACACTGCTAAAACTTTTTCCTGCACCATCATATCGGAATCTTACCCTTCAATGTCTGACGGAGGTACACCATTCTTCCGCTGTGCGTAAGTGTACTTGTACTTTTTAATTGTTTGGTGATACACTGTTTGCTTTGGTTTTGCAGGTTGCAGCTCTTAATTTTGGGGATTTCTACAATGTCCAGTATGTGAAGATGTACAATATATTCATGGTGCAGTTACAGGTCAGTAAGGACACGATTACTTCTACCCTTTTTACCTGCTATTGAATTTTTGATGATTGTGTATTCTTAGATATATAATGGAGTTGCTCTAATTTTTCTCAAGTTTGTAATTTTTAGCTTTTTTGGTTTTCATTTCTTGGAATCTTTTGATGGAATACAGGCCATTCTCCCCCCTACAACAAACATCCCAGAAGCTTATGCACATGGATCTAGTGAGGAACAGGTGAGGGTTTCTAATCGTTGTTATGGGCCTATGGCCCAAAGCTTAATGCTTCTCTGTGCTCAAAACTAAGTTTATCTTTTTGTTACTTCAGGCATTTATTCAGAACTTGGCGCTGTTTTTCACATCATTTTACAAGGTAAACTTCTTCTCTCTAGTCACGTGGAACAAAATCGTCAGATAGAGATTAAGGCTTGTTAAGTTGGAAAAGTGATGACCATAATGCCTATAGTTTGTTTTGCATTTTACGTTGGCAGTTCTTAACTTATATTGTAGAGTAAGTCAGTTTTGTGGGGATGTCATTAACTCTTCGTTTGTTGTTCCTGTAATTTGGAGGGGTTTGGGCCACTTGCCAGCCTTTTGTTATTGGAGAAGAAATTGTGTAGTCTCAACTGTACACCTAGTCATGAAAAAGTACACGAAGGCTGATTGCTTTTTGTGCAAATTTTTTTTTTTTTGGGTACTGGGTTGTCTAATGTTATCATGCTTTGTGGGTACTATGGTTCTGGTATCACGTGTCAGGCCTATATCTCTATGTTGACTTCAACTGTATATGGTTGTCATCATCATTCTATTCCAATTATTTGCTTCAGCTTCTCTAGATTTGTTAGATTGAATTGAATTCATTGGTGTAGTGCATGTGCCTTCTCTCTTTGTGCCATACGCATGGTCCTTGGACCACCAATCGCAGCTGGAGCCTTGGATAACTGCGTTGCTTATTATCTCCTTTGCCTTTTACACAGTTTCATATTCGAGTGCTGGAAACCACTCAGGAGAATATAGCTGCTTTGCTAATGGGTCTTGAATATCTTACTAACATCTCGTATGTGGATGACACTGAGGTTTTTAAGGTACGTCTTCTCTCGCTCTCGCTCTCCACACATGCCCTCAGACATGCATGTACTCTCCGAATTTTTGAAGTTATAATGCCCTTGCTATTTTGCTGTATGCTTTGACAGGTGTGCTTGGACTACTGGAATTCTTTGGTTTTGGAACTGTTTGAGGCACACCATAATTTAGATAACCCTGCAGTATCAGCTGCAAATTTGATGGGACTGCAGGTATGGCAGTTATGATCTGATGAAATGTTTTGTCCCTTTGCATAAGTGGTTCTGCTTCGGACTTTGGAAGAAATACTTTCCTGTGGTTACATCTCAATTTTCTTGTTTCCATACTTGTCTGTTTCACCAACTTTTCATGAATGGAGTCTGCTGATCTTGGACGTGATGCAAACAATCTCTCTCTCTCTCTCTCTCTGAGGCTAATTACCAGGAGATTTGTCATCAATGGTTTATAAATCTCCGACTTATTGAAGTGTGGTCCTGGTTTTCTTGCTCTAGGAGGTCCAGAGGTCTTCCTTAGTGGCAAATGATTCTTTTGTGCAAAGAATCGTCCCATATTGATGCGTGCACATAAATCTCTAAAACCTGGAATGGCCTCTTAAATTAGGTTTTTGTATGCTGGATAAGCTGATTTTAATTTCATCTTCCTGGAGCTTTCAAATCCTTGGGTTGAATTTTGCATGCAAAGTAACTACTGCTAAACAAAGAGCTTGAATCTTTTAGCTCATATTTGGCTCAAGAAGAAATCTCGTATAAATTGAGATAGTTTGGGAGAACCAGAAATAAAGAAAAAGGTAAATGAAGACTATTTTGAATCTTTTGAATTTCTTTTTTAGTGGGTTCTTTTGCGGCTCAGCACTACTTTTGTGGTGGCAGTTTCTTCTTGTTTGAGGCTTCAATTTGCCCGTGTAACATACAATTGCATACCTGCATGTTTTTGTATTCTGTGTTTTTTTTTCTGTTCTAATGTATTCTCCTCGTACTGACCACTTGTTGGTTTTTTTTATTCTTCCTCTGCTATGTTAGCATCTATCAACTTGTACTTATGTTGACTTCAAGTGGTCATTTTTATTCTTCCTCTGCTATGTTAGCATCTATCAACTTGTACTTACGTTGACTTTTGTCTTTGTTATAAACCAAGTAGATGCCATTGCTCCCTGGTATGGTTGATGGCCTTGGCCCGCAACTTCTGCAAAGGCGGCAGCTATACTCTGGTCCAATGTCAAAGTTGAGGATGCTTATGATATGTCGAATGGCTAAGCCCGAAGAGGTTCTCATAGTTGAAGATGAAAATGGGAATATTGTTCGTGAAACCATGAAGGATAATGATGTTCTTGTTCAATATAAGGTGATAAGCCTCTCGGGGATAATACCTGAATTTTGTCTAAAGTTCTTGGCTTGAATGTAGATGTGTACTTTTTATCTGAGTTCCAGGCTTCACAATGACCTGGCAACTGGTCTGCTCCTCCCTTGCCTATTGTCTTTTTCCACCAAAAAGAATGAAGAAAATAGAGAGGAAAGAAGAGAAAAAGGAACATTCATTTTGCTATTATCCTGTTGGATGAATAAGATGTTCTAGATTGTTAAGAAAGATGGTACTGTACAAATTCTAGGAGACAACTTCTTTATCTTATGTTAGAAGCGTTTAGCAGGGTATGGCAGACAGTTTCAAATGTAAATGCTTTGGATTGTCGAATAATGACCAATTATGGGATATGGCCTTTGCATAAGGAATTTGTGTGTCAAGATATTTTTGTTTTCCAATTTCGATATTTAATCAAAGTTCACTGGTGCAGATCATGAGGGAGACACTTATCTATTTGTCGCATCTTGATCACGAGGACACAGAAAAACAGGTAAACTGTTGTGATGGGAGTTGTACTTCCTATATTTCTGTATATCTTAATGAACAGCTATTGTGATGCTATGCCCTCTAATAGATTTTTTAACACAAATCCATACTAATGTGGCGCCAACAGCATGAACAAGTGTGCTCAAATGGTTAGCTTTTTGTTTTTTGATGATAAGTATGTTTCATGCTCCAGCTTGTTCCTTGTTCATATTGTTGAGTATACTTATTGCAATAGGTAATTTGGTGAAAGGTTTGATAGATGAGGAATCAATTGTATAATTTTCAGGAAAAAAAGGGAAACATAACGTTGTGGAAGGATGTTTTCATTTCTCCTGTTTGACCAGAGAACAATATTCCCCCCTCCTCTTTCTACTCATGAAGATGCATTGAATCACCTCGTATGTGATATTCTAATGTTCATGCTTCTTTGTTTTTTGGTTGTTCACATAGATGTTGAAGAAATTAAGTAAACAACTAAGCGGTGAAGATTGGACATGGAACAACTTGAACACATTATGCTGGGCAATAGGGTCTATATCTGGCTCCATGATGGAGGAACAGGTACTTCAACTTTCTACAAAAGAAGATATTGGCTCTCTCTTTGTTATGATTTTTGAATATTGTCCAGCTGAACAAATTCTTACTTGCTCCTCTCTGTCCTAGTAATGTGAATCTGTGTCATATGATCAAATCTCAAATTCCCTAGAAATTGTGGTGCTTTTACCTCTTTACTATATAGGTTAATGTAAACAATGGTTCCTGTAGTTGTACACGGTATGCCACTTACTTGGAACGTGGTAGACTTGCATATAGGTACATTGCTCATATACATACATGCATACGCTTATTCTTGAGTTAGAAAGGAAGTAATGATGTCCTGAAGTCAAAATTGTCATAATTTTGGCACGGACCGGCTAAAAAGGTATGTAAAATACTAGTCTTAGATTTCTTTTCTTGAAGAATAGATAAGAGAAGTATAGCATAGAAATCTTTGCCAAAACCAGTCTTGTAATGGAACAGAAGTGTACTGTATTTTGGCTTGACTGATCCTTAATGTGGTTCATTTGGAACAGAAGTGTACTGACGCTTTCGGTTTAATGATTCTTAACAATGGTGCATTTGGCTATTAATTTATTATGGTTATCCTGAATATACCTTTCGATGCGACTAGTCTTTTATTAGCAGCACCATTGGTATAATTGTACTCATACCTAGTATGCATTGGTACATCATTGTTCAGCTTCTGGTAACTTTTCTCCCAACACACATTATTTTGGAATTTTATTTGCTCGAGTTGTTATTTGACGAATGTGGCATTAGGGGAGCATGTGGCCTTGTAATCCAACTTTGGCCTTGGCATGATAGAGTATAGTTATCTTGTCATTTTGTCTGTATTCCTTCCAGTACTAATATAAGGAGAATACACCATCATCTTTTTTTGACTTGTGCTGTGTCCATTTTGAAGATTGATTTATCCCTCAAATATGGTTCTTTGCTTCTATTTATTGTTGGCTCTACAGTATGTCTTGACATTTCTTACCTTCATGTTTTGGCAGGAAAACAGATTCTTGGTGATGGTGATTCGTGATTTGCTCAATTTATGTGAAATCACAAAAGGGAAAGATAATAAAGCTGTTATTGCAAGTAACATTATGTAAGTGTCCCAATGTAGAAGGTTATGTGGGCATCTGCAAGGCGCCTACCTGTCCTACGGTTACCAATTAGGCACACCATGTTTGTTGCTTCCATCTGTTGAGCTGGATATTGTGGGGCATTGAATTTCTTTACTGTGTCTTTTCATTAGTCTCCGAGCAAAATGGTGTTGCATGCCTTACTTGGAATTTCTTTTTTTGGTTTTGTGGGGGTGGGGGGAAACCAAAAATCACCTGATTGTAGGAAATGTGTCTATATTATCTAGTATTGATAAGTCCCTATTTTTCAGTTTTCCAATCTGTGGCTTTTGTTGGCAGGTATGTTGTTGGACAGTACCCAAGGTTTTTAAGAGCGCACTGGAAATTCTTGAAAACTGTTGTGAATAAGTTGTTTGAGTTCATGCATGAGACTCATCCTGGAGTTCAGGTTATTTTTTATATTTTATTATCTTTTCTGCTGACGATGTCTATGTTTTGGCATCTAATAAGATGAGAAATTGTTGTGCAATATGTCAGCTTAAAATGCAGACAAGAAGCCTTATGTTTTATCTTTCTTTCCAAGTAGATAATTCAGTGAAATGTTTAATCCATTACATTCAGTTCCTCAAAAGCATTTAAAAAGTTATGCACTGTGTCCAAAATGAAGATCTTGGTTCTAAATTGGTGGAGCATCGATGAACAATGGAAACTCTAAATAACCGTCTAGTTTTGTAGTAGAGGTGGTTACGACCTCTAATATGAATTTCGTTACTTTGTGTGGAAAAGATTGGGGTTACACTTTAAGAATAGGGTTGCTAAAGTTTTCCGAAATAAAACATAAAGTAGGCATCTATTTAGAATGTCCTAGGAAGCAGAGTAGGATATTTGAACTGGGGGAGTATGTCAGATAAGCTATTTTTTGAATGGTGACATATCATTGTGTTGTTTTTAGTGCATAGCTAAACTGAATTTCCCATTTTATGTTTTGTTGCTTTCTAATGTTCTTTTAAATTTCCTATTTGTAAGATTTGGTTACGTGTCTCTTATTTGTATAGATCTAGGTTTTGGTATCAGATGCTAAGCTAGGGTAATAGTAAGCAAAGGGACCTTTTACAGGCTTTCTGTAACTCCTTAAAACCCATTAAGGAGATGTTGCATAGATGTTTTTGGGAAAAACAACTTTACAGTTGTGTTCTTTTCTGATATATTTCTGTTCAGTTTCTCAGGGGTTGGGCTGGCTGTCAAGAAATTTTGTTGCATCTGATGTGAACGACGCAGTATCTGCAGTCTATACTGTAGTTAGGCTGTTTCTGTGTGTATTTGTATTAGCGTCATACGTATCATTCAAAATGGATGATGTCCGTCTATCATCTATTTGCGTAAAAGTATTCCTAATCATCTATTTGTGTATCAGGGATTAGAAGGAAAATGAGATGGTTGTCAAAGTATAGAAGGTTTACTGTGAGTTAATGTGTTGAATAAACAATGATATTGCTGTATGTATGCATCCCTATGTACTGCAGATAGACTACAGGTTGATGATGTCTATTTTTCTTTTTGGTCATGGTATTTAAACTTTTATTCAGTTAATAGTAGAGAACAAGAGTTCTCTCATGACTTGTGGGGGGAACACACTATTCTTTTATTGGACTTATAGTTTAGGATGGAGGTATGCTTTACTTCATCACTTTGATAGTCCTTATGTTGTGTTGGATTTCTGATTTGAATCAAGCCATGAAAGGTTTTTAGTAATCATGTAGTCACGTGGTTGATTTTTAATTTATTCTTCAAAAAAGAAAATGATTGTTGAGGTCCAGCCTGAATGTCGAAGGTTCCCTGTTCCTTTTCTATCTCCGCTCTTCTGTTAGGCTTGTTTATTGTGATGGTTGTAGATTGAATGTTTCAACGAATAGAAACATTGGTCATATCTGTGTTGTACCCAAAAGAACAGTTTGAAGTTACAATTATAGCACGGTAGATTCGCTTATGTAGCCCAATTTCACCTAGCAAACTACCCCTCTTTAACAATCTAATCACTCATTGTTAAGTTTACACATGTCAGGTTTCTCATTAAAGTCATTTATAAATTTTTTATAAATTTTACTCCCAAAAGACTCATTAAAGTCACTATTGGAGTACTTTGGAATCGTTTATAAAGTTCAGTTCCACCTAGTAAACGTCCTGTGTGGGACTTGAATAACTCTTTACACTTTTTTTTGGTACTCTATGGATAACACTTACCTTTACAATATACCACTAGAGACTGCTTTCGGCAATTGAAATTACGAAAGTAATTGCAAGGTCTTTTACTCCCTCTAGATTGTGTCCCAAGGTGTGTATAACAGATGGCTTCTGTAATTAAGTTGTGAATCTTATTTTAGAGATGTGCATGCCTATGGTTCGAGATGTCAAAAGGTATTTCCAATGTGCATTCTGTCATTGTGTTAACCCTTCTGTTGAATCTATTTCAGGATATGGCCTGTGACACATTCCTGAAAATTGTTCAGAAGTGCAAGCGTAAATTCGTAATTGTACAGGTGCCATTTGCTTCAAACTTTGCTTCATTTCAATTAGCATTATGAACCTTTGTATGTTTCTGATGTAGATATTAATGGATTTCAATTGGACTTTGTGCTCCCTGCCCCACCAGTAGGGGGGGGGGTAGAATTTCCCTGCACATTTACAGCGTGCTTCTCTTATTATCAGGTTGGAGAGAATGAACCATTTGTATCTGAACTTCTAGCCGGACTTGCGACAACCATTATTGATCTTGAGCCTCACCAGATCCATACATTCTATGAATCCGTATGGATTCTGTATCTCTACCAATTCTGTGTTTGGTGACCTTACAGAAGGTTTTAACCTTTTTTTTGGGTCGTGTTTCAGGTTGGTCACATGATACAAGCAGAATCTGATCCCCAGAAGCGGGAAGAATACCTGCAGAGGTTGATGGAGCTTCCAAATCAGGTTTGTTTGGAATTGGACTCGTATCACTCAGTAGAAATGTCATTCCCTTACTCTCTGTGCCTGCATATAGACATTCTGCACAAGCTGATTTTGGAGACTGGCTTATCGTATTGCCTTCCTTTTTTTTTCCCTGCCTTTCTCTTAATGCAGAAATGGGGTGAGATTATAGGGCAGGCACGTCAAAGTGTTGATTTCCTGAAGGATCAAGATGTAATCCGGACTGTGCTTAATATTTTGCAGGTATTGCTTTCTAATCGGCTCGGTAATTTTTGTTGGATCTATTAGAATGCTACCTGATGCAATAGTTTCAATATGATGTTTTTGTGAAGAAATCATTTTATTTGTATGTTTGCATTTATTGTTGAAGTTTTTGATGTCTTTGAGAGGCTTAGTCGTGGTTCAGATGTAAATTAAGAAATGCAATTCCACTAGTTTTATTGAGGCTCTGCTCCAACCTAATGGAGCAGGTTTGCCAGACGTTGGAGGCATGGGCTTCAGAGTAAAGCTCATGTTGGGCCTCAGATGTTTCTTTCTTCTTCTTTTTTTGGGTGAGGTTGGGGGTTGTGGTTAAGAGCATTTGTCCTTCCCTGCCTCTACTATATGGCCCGTGGTTGTTTTTCAGTATTTTGCTCCTACCCTCCCATATATGCGTTTTTCAACTTATTGAAGGCTGTATTCCGGTGTCTCTACATATGAAGTGGGAGCTACTAGTTGTATTTTATGAAATGCTATCTGATTCAGTCATAAATGCATTTCTTGTGGAACCAAGTATCTTTTTTGTTATGTACTTTTTGGATTTTTCTTTTTCAGCTATCATTGAAATATTAGCTATTTGGATTTTGAAAGAACTCCAGAATGGAAATTCTTTATTTCTCTTGGCATTACTAGACTTTTATTTATAGGATGGAGCAGGGTGGGGATGGCTGGGTATATCAGTTGGTGTGTGATGAGTATACAAGTTATGCAGATTATGCAGGGGAGGGATGGAGCTGTCGTATGACCCACCTTCTCTTGTATTTCAACTTACTAGTTCGAATTATTCCATTCTTTCAGTTAAGGAACCTTTGACTTTTGACGAAAAGTGACAAAAAGCAGAGGAACCAAAACATATTTTGTTGTGGTGTTATTTTATTTTTATTTTTTTCAGAAAATTAGTGGAAATATTCCATCCATTTCAAAATTCTTGAAATGCAACTTTTCTCATTGGTTATATTCCTCGATTTTGTTTATTTCAATAAACACATAGTCTAAAAGACAGTGAGAAGGAGCTTGTTTGCCTTTCAAAACTATCAGGAATACAGAATAGGTATCCATCTCCATGGTCCACCGTTTGCAAAGCATTCTTTTGTCTTTTCAAGTTCTGAGAACTGCCATGAGATTGGCAAGGGCTCCGTACTACACCCTATTATGGACAATATGTTGTCCTTCTGTTTTGTTCAAGCTACCTAGTTATGGCTTCTCATATTGGTTGTTTTTAAGGAGTTTTGTTGTTGCCACTGTGTTTTTCTGTGCGATTATGCTGTTTTTTAGGATTAAACTTGTTCTGAAATCTGGGTTGTTGCTTTCTCAGACAAATACTAGCGTTGCCAATTCACTTGGAACACATTTCTTATCTCAAATCTCTCTAATCTTTCTGGATATGCTTAATGTGTACAGGTATTGTCCCATACATTTATATCTATGAATGTTTTTTTTATAAGTTATTTATATCTATGAATGTTAGCTTTGTTGCCTTTCTTACGAGCTATTATGAGTTATCCATGGTCTTTGATTGCCTGTAACAGAATGTATAGTGAGCTTATATCAAGTAGCATTGCAGAAGGAGGACCCTTTGCATCTAAGACATCCTATGTGAAACTTTTACGGTAAACTTCAATAATGTGTGGATTCTGCTTCATTTTTTCTATGTCATATCTAATGCATCTCATCTTTAATGTGATCTATGAATCAGGTCAGTTAAAAGGGAGACTCTTAAGCTCATTGAGACATTCTTGGACAAGGCCGAAGATCAACAACAAATTGGAAAACAATTTGTGCCTCCGATGATGGATCCTGTTCTTGGTGACTATGCTAGAAATTTGCCTGATGCTAGAGAATCAGAAGTTCTCTCTCTCTTTGCCACAATAATAAACAAGTACGTTGCCTTTTTCGTGCACCTTTTTTCTTTTAGTTGGCTGAGGAAGAAGCAAGTGTGCTGCAGCTAAGACCCAGACAGATAGTGATGCAACATGTGACTTGAAAACCCCCCAACCCCCAAAAAAAAAAAAATCTCATATCTGAGCCTCTTGTTACAGTGTTAAAAGTGAAATCTCGTACCTAGAATCGTCTCACTTCATTCTGATCCCTTGTTGCTTTACCAGGACGCAGGCATTCTCTGCTTCAATCTCCTGTTTCTTTTAGCAGAAGAGAGATTTCTCTCGAAACGGGCTTTTCTTACTGTTTGATTTTTCTTGTCCTTCTCATATAGATATAGAGCTGCAATGATTGATGATGTACCTCGCATATTTGAAGCAGTTTTTCAGTGCACGTTGGAGGTGAGATGATATATTTTAGTTTTTAATATCTTTTACACGTTTTCAGCTGAATGTTGACTATACCTTTTGATATGGTCTAAGATGTTTGACGAAACCACTGTAGAAATTAAGTTTTTTGAAAGTATGAAATAGTTGAAGCATCTGTGAGATTACTTGTAAGGCAGAGCTATTCTTTTCCACGTTGATTAGGAACTAAATTGGTGGTTTGACGGCATCCAAAAGTTCCTGGAAAGTCTATCCAACTAGTTTAAGTTTTAAGTATATCGGCCACTGGGTTATATAATATCATTCACCAATTTGCTGTTCAACTAGTGTAGGTGGCAAATGTTTAAGATATTTCCTATTTCTCTCTTGCTATATCCATTGCATGGCTTTTCTTAAGCGAGTTCATTTAGTTATGCATACTTGAGTTTCTGCAATCTTGGTGTCAAATGATGTATCGACAGTATAGGATGTTGCTTTGTATGTTTCATTCATTCTAGGTTATGTGGTGAGTAAATATGAATCAGTCTTGTAATCCCGTAATGTTTACCCATTACTTCTTGACCTGATGAATTGTCGCGAAAAGCTGGTGTTTTTCGTGTCCTTCATATGTATGAGAAGGAAAATTATTTGAAATCCTCACACACACGTTTATTTTAGGTCAGTGAAATTAAATCGCTTGCCATGCTTCGGTTGTTGGGCTGACATGTTTAATTGCTTTCCCCTGCAGATGATTACAAAAAACTTTGAAGATTACCCAGAACATCGCCTCAAGTTTTTCTCGTTACTTCGTGCAATTGCTACTTTTTGTTTTCCTGCATTGATTCGGTTATCAAGTCAGGTTTGTGTTAAAAAAAATTCACTCTTTAGAACTGTCTTTGCAAAACTCGTTCCACATGGTTTTTTAAGAGAAATAGATCATAATTTTCTGGGATTTTGTTTGATGCTTCACTTTATCATATTGTTTTTAGTCATTCCAATGGGCTCACCCTTGTATTCTTGGTTCTCCTGTCTTTTTCTTACAGCAACTGAAGCTTGTCATGGATTCCATTATTTGGGCATTTCGGCACACTGAAAGGAATATTGCTGAAACTGGGCTGAACCTTTTATTGGAGATGCTGAAAAACTTTCAGGTGTAATTTATTTTATTTATCAATTTGATGAGGTTATATACATCTTAATACTAACAGAATTTCGGTGCATTGACAGAATTCAGAATTCTGTAATCAGTTCTATCAGTCATACTTTCTGTCTATTGAGCAAGAAATATTTGCTGTCTTGACGGACACCTTCCATAAACCTGGGTTCAAGTTGCACGTCTTAGTGCTACAACATTTGTTTTGCCTGGTAAATGTATCTTATAATACATTCTATTATCAGGGTACTTCAGAGTTCTGGTTGCTTGACCTTTTTTTTCCCCCTCTAGGTGGAGTCTGGTGCATTGACGGAGCCTTTGTGGGAAGTTGCTACAGTTCCTTACCAATATCCAAATAACACAATGTTTGTCCGTGAGTACACCATAAAACTGCTGAGCACATCTTTTCCTAACATGACTGCAGCAGAGGTATATAAAAACGAAATTTCCTCTTTCCTCTTCTGCCCCCCCTCCTCTCTCCTCCTTTTCCCTCTTTTTCCCTTTTCAGATGCATACTAACTTGTGGGAAACTTTTCAGGTCACTCAATTTGTAAATGGACTATTTGAGTCGAGAAATGAGCTCTCCACTTTTAAAAATCACATAAGAGACTTTCTTGTGCAGTCAAAAGAATTTTCTGCTCAGGTAATACTCTGATGTTACATAAGATGCCTTGTTAAAAGCAATGTTCTCTTCTTCCCTGTTATATTGTTTCTCGTCGAGGTGATTAAGTGAGTTTCATTTTGTGGGCTAGTCTTAGTCACCTGACATAGTGTTTTTCGGAACTTTTAGTTGAGATTGAATAGCATGTTAATAGAGTAAATTAATTAAAGCTTCTTGTAAAAAATTTCTCTCACCTAGTTTAGATTGTTCCAGATAGAAAGAACCCTAGGTCTTCATTTTCTTTTTGTTTTGAACCTAGGTCTTCATTTTCAATTGCAAGTATTTTGTTGTATACACTGTCTGCGACAAATGGTATATGCATCGTTACAAATGTTGCTGCTTTACTGAATGATGTGGCTACTGCTGAGTTGTTAGTCTACAAGTATAGTCCAACCTCACTTGTGTGAATACGGTATAAGTGTGCAATGTTGGGAGATGAACTTTGTTGGTTACTTAGCACAGATATTTTAGGCTTTTCATGATTCTTTGCAGCTAAGTTTTGCTTACGTAACTATTGATCATAATGACAATTTTGGATGGTTGACACATCTATTTCTGGAATTGAACACTTAATTGGGATGGTCATTTTGGATTTTATTTGTTGTCATTTATTTCTTTAAGACTAGACTGAGGCTGTTTGTAAGTATATAGGCTTGTAAGGTACTGTTTGAATCCGTGGCGTGTTAACCTTTCTTTGGTTGAAAAAGAAGATTCTACTGATAATTGGTGAAAACACTGCGATAAAACTCAAAATTCCTGCAGGACAACAAAGATCTTTATGCAGAGGAGACTGCTGCTCAGAGGGAAAGAGAGCGACAACGGATGCTCTCTATTCCTGGGCTTATTGCCCCCAATGAAATACAAGATGAGATGTTGGACTCGTAGATTGGCTAACAATGATGTGGGATCTAAATCTCATGGACTTTTATAATTTGGAGTTGCAATGGGGGACCTTGATTCATTTACCAGATTCTGTAGATGTGAACAGAAAGAGCGAGCAATTTTCCCTAATGTGTTCCTCTTCCCCAGAATTTTCTTGCCGAAACTGGTATGAATCACTGAGGTGCTTGGGCTCAAAGGTGTGGCTGCTGGCGATACTGCCTATTTGTCTATTGGCTGGGTGTAGATTATCTAGTCGCTAATGTAGGGATACATCGAGTCATTGTACGGCTTTTGCTGGATCCAGCTTGATATTGTATTTGAAGGATGAGATGCGGATTGTTTAAACGGCTCATCTTCAAGTATTTGATTATTCATCTTAGGTGTAACATATACTGACCGTCAAGGGTTGTGCAGAAGTTCCTTCGGTTCATAGAATGTGATATCTTTTGGTGCTTAGCTGAGGGCTGTTTTTTTTCCCACCCATTCAGGTTTTAGTGAAATTAAAGTACTCCTAGTTAATGTAAGGTGTTCTATTGCTTTCTGTTCCTTTTTTATCTTATCTGGCTGTGTTACTTTCTGCTGGCAATGATAGCCCCGTGTACTTGTCTACATTCTATTAAGCAATTGAATAGTCTTGTTATACCAATCGAACGTGTAACTCTCTGGCTGCTCTGAGCTGTTTGTAAAAGAGTGTTGATTTGGTATTAAAATTAGGGTGGAATAAAGTACTTGGCCATATTTTGGAAAATCTAAAACGTTGGGAAACGTCATTTTATGTAGAAAATACTCTGCCAGAAGGAATATGAGCCCTGCCTGTTATTGAGGGGGTTAAGAAATTCATTTAAAATAAAGACAATTGGAATGGGTGTTTCCTATGGTTGGTTGGCTGGAAAGGGATAGAAGATGAAAGGGGTAAATCTGTAAATGACTCGGGGTACTAGGGTTTGGACAATTTGGGAGAACGAGGAAGAGAGATCTAGTGGTGCTTCCGTGACAAAATTTGGAACGCCCTGTTCGTTTCTCTTTTTAAGGTTGCTTTGTATCGTCTCTTTTTGGTGCAAGAAAAAGAAAATTACAATCGAGCAATAAAAACATTACAGTCGAGTATTGTATTGAATTTCACGACGGTAGTGATATGTGGGCGTTGAATTCAGTCGTGCGGTAGGGTGGGTTTTGGCGGTCACGGGTCTACGAAAAACTACCACTCAGGCGCATGCTTTTCTTTGTAAGATGTTCGAGCATGAATCTCCCTATGCTCCTCCGCTTTGGGCTTTTAGCCTTTGGGTGCTCCCTTTCATTGGCAGGAGGTCCTGGGGAGGTAGGTTTAGGCGACTGATAGGCTCATCCTAAGGCTATAAATGATAAGGGTGAGCATTTTATCTGGTGGAAACCGGAACCTATTTTAAGGAAATTCCGGAACTGAAAATTTCGGCGGAAATGCTGGAATTTCTGGTTCCGGAATTTCCTTAAAACAAATAATGCAGCTTTTGAGCCATAAAAGACAAAAGCAAAAGAAGATAAGTCACGCGTGAATGAATGGAGTCATAACTCCATTCTTTTTTTTTCTTCTAAAAGACTCATAACTCTATTCGTACATAAAACAAAAATTTTGCTAAAAACAGAACTTCAAGCCAAAAAACATGGCGTTTGAAAAAATGGTACTCTGCCTTCCGAAATCTCCCCCCCCCCCCACACCCCCAGCCCCCCACCCCCCTGCCGCTGCCTCTCGTCTCTCTCTCTCTCTCTCTCTCTCTCTCTCTCTCTCTCAGCTCTCTCCCTCCTGCCTCCCGAAGTCTCTCTCTCTCTCTCTCTCTCTCTCTCTGTGTGAAGGGTTGCATAGATCTTTCAAAGCTTCTTAGCAGATCTGCATGACGGAATCAAACGGTAATCCTGCTTCAAATGGAGATTTGAATACTGCACTCTTCTCAAGGTAAGACCGATTATTTTTTTGAGTATTGTTGCCTGGCCAAGAGAAATGGAGAGAGTTGATCATTGTGAAGTAGATTTGTTGCATGGTGTTGTATATTGCAGATCAAGGTGTGCGAATCAACTAAAGCGGCTGAAACTGGGTTTGAGCAAAAGAGGGACACAGCTTTTGATATGGTGGAGAGGGGGAGGGGGGTTAAGACCGATGGTGCTGGTGGTAGGGGCTTGTTTTACACAGGGAGCTATGAATCAGTGTATGTCTTAGGGCAGTGCGAGGGTGATTTGGGCAGTGACTATTGTGTGTAGAATGCTGTGGAAGGCTGGAAGCGTCTGATTTTGCTAATCTCTCTCACTCTCACTCTCCCTCTAATGGAACCGAAATTTCCGGATTCCGTTTTCGGAATTAAAATGTTGATTTCGGTGGGTACCGGAACCGGAACCTGAATGGGCCATTCTGGTATCCACCCTTAATAAAATGAGCTGAGCCGAGTCGAGTAGTAAATGTTCAAGCTTGACTTGTTTAACACATATAAGGGCTCGAGCTCTAATAAAGCTCGAAAATCCGTGATCGAATTCGGCTTGTTAAATTTTAGTTCGAGCTCGACACAAAACAAACAAACGAGCTCGAGCCGAGCTCGTTTTGTATTTTTAAAACTAGGAAGAACCTTTTCAAGATTTGAAATTACCATACTTTTGACACTCAACATGTTGGCTATAATTTAAAAAAATTACAAAATAATCTCTCTCCTCATCAAATTATTCTTTTTTTATTATAATATTCATTCAAATCTTCTATCTCTTCACTTTTTTACTAACTCTCATAAAACTATTTTTACTTTTTCACCAACTCTCATACCTCAAAACTTTAACCATTCCAAAATTTTAACTCTCAAACACTTATTTGTAATTATCACAACAGTAATAACTAAATGATCTAATCTATTGCTTAGTAAAAAAAAAAGAAATATGTACTAACCGATAGAAGTGTACTAGGAAATAATAGGGTATTTTTCACTCTATAAATTCAGGCTTTCACAAAAAAATATAGCCTGCAAAACATTAATATCATAATTACATGATAATGAGGAAAACCTTACCACCAATCAAGCATTCAAGAATACAACAAGTCAATAATTTTTCTATCAAATCATGAACATACGCCAAACACATAATTAATGAGAACACTTTGTAACATAAGTAAATTTGTGTACTTATATATATACAAAAATGACTCATATAAATATATATTTTATAAGGTAACTTAACATGATAATATCACAAAAAATTTAATATAAACTATAACATATGCATATACTTAGGATATGTAACATAAGTAAATAGACTCTACAGATATATAAACGTTACTAATTACTAAATATAAAGTAATAGTGTATACCTAAACATATACACAACAACAATAGAGATATACAATATATACAAGTGTACTATCTATAGGTACAAATATTATAGGTTATATATATACTGTAAGTATACAAATGTATTTATGGATATATATTTTTATTTATATGTAAATTTTTAATACGAGCTATTAAATAAACTCAAAGAAGCCTAGTCAAGTTTATATGAATTTTGTTTACGAGCCTAAATTGAGTCGAGACGAGTTTAATCGAATTTGACTCGTTTAATAATCAAGCTAAAAATGATATTCAAATTCGACTCATTTATTAAATAAACTGAACTTATACTAACTGAGCTCGAGTTGTTCATGCACAACTCGATTCACTTACAACCTTAGCTCATCCCATATGTCATCACCAGGTTGATTATTGTTTGCTGTTTGGGATTCCGGATCTATGGATTCGAGTCTAGTTTTCTAGTGTTTAGACCCAGTTTGGTTGTGTGGGCCTAGGGCTCTAAAGGGCCACGCGCATGTTAGAGTTGTAGGCGTAGCTGACCCTCTACACTCTTTTGTACCATAGGTTCATAACATCCATTGATTGGCTAGAGAAACAACAAAAGTTACGGAAAAAAGAGAACTGAACGATCTTACGGCTTCCTGTTCACTTAAATACCTGGGACAGCTACTCGATTTTTTTTTTTTTTTTTTTTTTCTTTTGAGCTGTTTGCAGAGCTATAAAATTGCAAATACATACATCTCCCGAATATGAGTCCGAATTTTCATTTGGGTCTGTGGAGCACATCACAGCGAGACTCTGAAAGTGAAGAATGCTTGATAATCATAATTTCCTTTTCTGGAAGGAGGGAATGGATAGCTAATTAGGTGCTGGGCAGGGCTCTTGAAAGCACTTTTCAGGGAAAATACTGGTTATAACGAACCCAAGCAAGATGTGGAGATTCACACCCTTGAAAATCGGTGGAGGTGTCTCCAAACTTACATGAAATCATTTCAGATATTTCCTAGCCAAAGTGGCACTGTGACACTTGTTTGTTGATTATTGTTTACCGCAGCGCATATACAGACCAAACGATTATTTGTTGTCCTTTGCTATATCTATTTTTGGCCTTGATACCATCTGCAGCAACGATTTAAAATTTCCAGTTGAGCCCCCTGTTGGTCGGACCGCCTCTTCAGCAAGTTTTTTGAGGGCTTTCATCTTCTCCCTCATTTTGTTTCCTTCTTCTTGGAACAAAACTAGATCCAAGCTGCTCATAACTCCCTTCTTTGTGAAGATCCCATCCTCAACTTTCAGGCCAACCCCCCACGCGTCCTCCACCATCCGCCCGTTCAACCTTTGGTCGCCAAAGAATGGCCTGCAAATCATAGGCACCCCGCCTGCTATACTCTCTAGCAATGAGTTCCAGCCGCAATGTGTTATAAACACTCCAACAGCATCATGTGCTAGGATATCCATTTGGGGAGCCCACGGTACCACCATTCCATTTGCTTGTGTTTTTTCTAGGAACCCACGTGGCAAATGTACCTTTAGACTATCTCTAAGCGACCATAAAAAGGGTACCCGACTAGCTTCTAAGGCCTCGGCCAGCGCCACAAGCTCGTTTGGAAGTGGTGTTGTGACTGAGCCAAAGCTGATGTATGCCACGGTTGCTGTTTTTTGTCTGTCAAGCCAAGACAGGCAACCGCTCGTATCTGAAGTTGGTGGAGGTGATATTAGGTTGGAGGGTCCAATGTTAAGGAACTTCTTGAGCTTCGATTTCAGATCATTTGTCGTGGTGAGGTCCAATTCTTCAAAGGAGTTTATGAAAACTGCAGTTGCCTGTGGAAGCATTTGGCCCATCCGGTGCAGCATGCGCGAGAAGACTGACTCAAGGTTCCCAAAAACAACTCCTTCGGGCAAGTCACGGATGCGTACTTGGGACATTCCTGGGATGAATTTGAGAGTCTGGTTTTCATGGCCTTCAAATCCTGTTCAGAGATCCATAAAACCAATCTAAATTAGAAGGAGAATTGCAATTTCATAGTACAGAGCTTTGTTACTAAATAGGGTCAAATCCTGATGACCGTACGACTAGTGCCTTATTAGATAATATTTCCAACAGCTAAGGTTCTGATACCTTGTTCATTAAACTTGTTTTGGTCTTTGACCAGTAACAGAGTACAGGCTAAACGAATTGGTTCCAACAACTTGGGAAAAAAACGTACCTCCAATGCCAATCGTTTCCCTGATGAGGTCAGTGTAAACATGAGTAGAGAGTGAGTTAGGCCCCGCAGTCCAAAATGGCACCCAAGGCACCCCCATCTCCTCCGCCATCTCCGCCGCGAACCAGAAGAAAGCGTCGGTCACCAAGCAGCTTACCTCCCTCCCCATCTCTGCCACCGCCGCCTTCATGCTTCTCGAGAAACTCTCAGGCGCCGTCTTCATGAACAGCTCAATCTCCTCCTGTGGCTTTCCCACGAACACATACCCCTCCGGCACTCCATCCCACACGTCGTAGGCCTTGACGTTAAGTAATTGCATGTCTGGTTTGGTCGAGGAAAAGATTGTGTCATTGGATTTGGAGGTGTTGAAGAACGAGAAATGGGTGTTTGGGGCGGCAGAGGCTAGGCGGCGGATGATTGAGAGGAGTGGGGCGGCGTGGGTGGAGAAGGGGAAGGCCAAGACAGCCACGTGAGAGTCAGTAGTGGAAGAAGGCATGGTTGGACAAAGTTGCTGCAGTTGCCTGGAAGGGTTTAAGGGAGATGTGGCGGACTAAGAAGGTTAAATAGAGCTGAGGGTGCATGTAATAAAGTACGGGGGTTGTCACAATGCTCCTAACCATCGCGAGAGAGAGAGAGAGAGAGAGAGAGAGAGAGAGATAGAGAGAGAGAGTGAGCTATATTTTAAGCTTCGCAGCGCACTTTTTCGTGGAGAATGTTAGGTTGATTGCTTTTGCGATGGAACGGCGAATAGAGCACGCGTTAACCCCCATGGCCGGTGGGATTGTTCGGGCTATGCTTCGAGTCTTCTTCTCCTAGCCCAGTTCTTGTTGATTGTTAAGAGAGTGGCCTATACAAGCCCATAGCGAAAAAGAAAAGCGTGTGACCCGACCCATACCGGGCGGACCGACCTGTTTTCCTTTGGATCGATTTGACTACCGTGACCCAAGACAGAGGGAGGGGGTCAGTTCGTGAGGGGGCAAAGGCTGACAACTTAAGCTAAACGGCACCGTTCAAGTGAGTAATTTGTGTTTTTTTTTATTTTATTTTATAAAATGGGCCAGTTCGATTTGATTTCAGCAGGCTGAAGACATCCTCGGTTTCCAAAAGTTTTGAGCTCAACCCGTACTCAGCCCCACTGGATAATGACCCATAACCTATTGGGCTCTGTTGGTTTGGGCCGGGTAGGTCAGTTTCAGCCCAAACCTGAAACATCCTATTAAGGGTGGTTGTTTATCGAAATTTTGAGGAATATTCCTAAAATTTTAGAAATTTTTGAATGTTGAAGTTTATTGCGATTTGTGAAAAGTGTGAAGTGTATGTATAAAAGTGTGAAGTTTATTGGAGTTTGTGAAATGTGTTTGGTGTGGTGAAAATTTTGAGCCCTAAAAAATTAAGCAAACAAACGTCCCCTAAAAATTAATCCTATGAGCTAATTTAGAAAAATAAAATTCAACCGGCAGAATTCTTCATTGTCACGTCTACACGATGGGAAAGAGAAAGATTGTATCATGCGAAGCTCATGAATCCACTGAACCTTTCTCTGAATTAAAAACCAGAGATATTACAAAATGTTTTATGGTAGCAACTTTGACTTTTTTTTTTTTTGCATGTTAAATTAATTGCACATTAAAGTACAGAAGCTAGGGATCAATAAAAGGTATAGTGGCGATTCTGCACATTTTTTTATATTTCTCATAGCCCCCGGTTCTGTGACCAATTATTCACATTCCTTAATGCGAACTACTTTATTCTTTCCCGGATAAATTGGTTATATAGGAGTCTCAAGATCTTATTAAAAGTATAAACGATTCTGATGCACATTTTGTGAAGGAAAAATACCATTATAATCGGTCTCGATACATTTGTCCCAATTTCTATTTTTGCCCCTGTCAAAAGAGAAAAAGAAATCCAAATATAAAAAATAAAATAAAATATAAATTTGAAATTTGAAATTTAAAAATAAGAGGAAAAGTAATAGTTTGCCAGTAACAAGATTTATGTCCTTAACTTTTGATGGAAATGTCCATAAAAATCAAAATTACTACAAATATTAAAAAAATATTTTTAAAAAGTAATATTTTTTTAAATAAAGCTATTGAAACCATTTTAGCAATCTATATATTTTTAATTTATTTTTCAAAATTTTATTTATTTTATTTATTTTTTAAAATGATATTTAGATCATTTTACATATTTTTTTCGATTTAAGGCTGATTTGAAAGAAAATACATTAAAAATCTTCAAAAAATAAAGGACATAAATATCATTATTGTTATTCATTTTCCCTAAAAGTAAATATATGGTTGCATTTTTGGTCAAAGGTACCCGTCCTGGTTGAAACTTGCTTCGTCTCTCTCTCGGGGAAAAAGGTGGCGGAGGGGCAATAACGGAAAAGCACTACAATGGACAAGAGTGTTGTTGTCTATCCCTGTCGTTTTCGTCGCTTAATCAATATTTATTGGTCCGTCCAGTCCTACTTTAGAGAAAAATCTTAAATATATAACATCATTATTTAAATAAATAATTATCCGCTCCATGCATGTACTTGTACTGTGGAAGAGGAGAAATAAAAAAAAATAGCATTCCTTTGACCGAAAAGAAAAATACAAAAAACAACAATAAAAAGAAGCAGAATTCTTTTCTAGGGGAGTCGACTCAGTTTTCCTTACTAGGCATAAAAAGGAGAAAGTATAAACGGAATATTCGGGAAAGAACCTGAGAGGAAAAGAGAGGGGAAAAAGCAAACGCTACCTTTGTCCGACCAAATCAATTGCAGGCGTAGCTGTGTGATCGACGAGCTCTTCAAGTGTGGCGCAAACCTAAAAGAGAGAAACTGAGAGAGAGAGAGAGAGAGAAGTCAGATTAAAATTCAGAATGGGTCAAGCTTTTCGCAAGCTCTTCGACGCCTTCTTCGGCAACTCCGAGATGCGGGTACACACACTCTCCTTCTTCTTTCTTCTATTAAATTTTTATTTTTTAAAGATTTGGGCATGATAATATTACCTGCTGCGGAGTAGATTAGCGTTTTTCTTCTTTCTTTTTTTGGTGATCTCCACTTTTGTGGTTGTTATTGGGTTCTTTTTCTTGGGATTGTTGTTTGTTTTAAGTTTTCGATGGTAAAAGAGGTCGTTAATTTTTGTTCGATTCATCGGATTGTTATGATTAGCGCGTATAATCTTTTTTTTTTTCTGAGCTGATGACTTGCTGGCTCTAATGGTTATTTGCCAGAGCAAATATACGGAAAAATTTAGACATCTTTGTTAAGAGCTACCGAGAGAGAGAGAGAGAGGAGAGAGAGAGAATCCTGTAGCAGAAACACATCTTCTTTTTTAATCTATTGGGTCGGAAAAAGCTATAATTAATTAATCGAAGTTATATTTTGCTCGGTACCTTGATGTTAAATGCGGTTCTTACGTCCGAAATTCCATTTTACAAACAAAAACGAAGTTACTTTTTTAGATTTCCCATTTCCATGCACATCTTCATTATATTCCCTGCTTTCAAGTTATTCTTTTGAATTGTGAGGGGCTGGCGAGTGTTCTTAATCACGCTTGGTTGACTTGAGACTTCCTGTAGTATCCTTCCTTAATAGTCTAGTGATTGAACTTTATGTTCTTTTTTTCCTACAACATTTCGTGAAGTTGAGTAATGATGTTCAGTTATATATACTGCTTTGGGAGCTTTTACTGTTTCAAATGAATGGCTTGGTTGTCAGAAATTTTTTCTTCGATCCAGGACTGAGGGATTCTTGAAACACTTGTGGACGTCTAATGTGGAAGTGGAATTTAATAGGTTAAATATGATTGAGTGGATGGGGGTGTGTATAATGGTATGTTTTGGCACTTTCTTGGACGCACCAAGTGTTCCTGCAATTAGATGGGTGCACATTTCTAGCATTTGCTTTAGATTTCACCTTGGTGGGGGAAGAGGTTATTTGCAGATGTTCGGGGATAATGGTGAGTGTATCTACGCTGTATAGTTGTAGTATCAACAGAGGAGGGACTAATGTGGATCAAAGATTCAGTGAGCAAACGGGGAGGTGCTTATATAGGTTGGCCTCCTAAAATAGCTAATGGATTTTTAACTTGTAATATGAGAGGGTGGCTTCGACAAACTTGAATTTGCGTTAAATTGGTGTTTTGATCTTTTATTAATCATCTGTCTTGAGGTAGAATGTTTGGTGCTCATTAGATGCAACTTCAAACTGCAGATTTTGACACACAATTCAAATGAAAGCCCCTTTTTTTTTTTAATAGGAGAACAAAGCCAGGGGGTCGAGTATATTCATTTCGTTATAACATGTAACTTGTTATTGCATAGAACATGTAAGCAACACAAAAGTGCTATTCTTACTGTTGATTTTCTATGAAACTGTAATTGTTCAATTGGGATTAGATTGCTCCTACTCCTTGACTGTATGTTTTGTTTGCTAAATATCAAGTGTGTTGCCTAAAATCTGGGCCATAATCATCCAAAAATTTAACTGATATGTGACGTATGATGCACCGATGTGTAATTTTGCTTTTCCACACTTGGGGATGAATGGCATCATTCCTATGCACTTGTGGAGCTTTGCAGCAGTTACCTTGTCAATTTTAGGAGGAAGTGTTGAAAACATGATTACAAGACAGATGAGTGAGAAAGAAAGGCTCCATGCTGATAGACTTTGGCCACATAACATCATTAATTTCGATACTCTTATAACTTCGAATAAGGAAATGTGACAAATGCGGGCAATAGAGTGGAATAGTATGTTTCTACTTTATAAGGGGGATCAGCCACATGGCTTGCTAAACAGCTGGCACATACATAGCTCAATATTCGTCTATGAGTTGGTTAGCAGGCAAGATATTTATTTGAGTGACGTTGGTGGTACAAGCAAGAAAATTGTTGTAATGTGTTTGGGGTGAAACGCCCTTGTCTGAATCTTGGCTGCTTTGTTTCTAGTCCACCAAAAGAGGGATTTCTTTGCTTCAAAAGTGGTTCGGTTTCTGCAGGGATCGTTTTTTAGGGATGTACTGGCTCTTGTTGATCTAGTCAGGTTTTTGTTATCAATTTGTCTGCTATTTATATTTTATTATAGTTACTGAAAGGTGGTTGTTGTTTTTCCCTTCTCACTCACAAAACTATTTCTCTTATAAAATTACATTGCATCGAATAGTAAGTAGTACCAACAGACAGAAACGTTCCATGTATGATGCAGGAGGGCTAGATGTCCTTGTTGAACATGTCTCTCTTCTGGGAAATCTCCTTGGTTATGAATTTTGATTGTGCTGTTGTGAGCTATATGTTGATAATGACAGTGGTAATAGTGCTAATTAACTATCAATTGTTTTTAAAAAAATCAATTTAGCGCTGAACTCCTTGAGGCTTTGTATCTTATGGATTTTTTGTTTACAAGGATGTAACTTGTATTTTCCTTTCAAACATTGGGGCAGTGATTTCCATGGCTCATTCTAATGCTGTATCTGCATTCTAATTTTTCGTTTCTTGTTCTTGTTCCATTTTTGATATGTTTCAAATGGCATTTTTCGTAGCCAACATGATTAAACCTATATATCTCTCTCTCCCTCTCTCCCACATAATTCTTTGCGTCCAGTTCTGGTGTAGTGCAGCTTATAATTGTTAGAGATGATAACATATAGTGGTAGTCTTTCAGTCCTCCTTTTAAGCATCTCTAACCTTTATGACCAACTTCTAGCTTTTTTATTCTGTGGTTAATGCTATGATATGAACAAAATCTATTATTTCATATACTTCGAGATTCTCTTCTCATTTGTAGGACTTGTTTGAGCTTGCTTAGGTTGTGATGCTTGGCTTGGATGCAGCTGGTAAAACAACTATACTATACAAGCTGCACATTGGAGAAGTTTTATCAACTGTTCCCACAATTGGTAGGTCTTGTCAATAAAAGCATAATTTGGTGGTACTTCACAAAATGAGGCTTATGCTCTAATGGGATCATCTGTAACATTTGACTATACTGTGGTTGCTTTAGATGTATGAAGTCTTTTGAATGACAAGTGTTCCATTTCTTGGTGCAACCAAAGAAATGTGATATCCAGCAAATGGAAATCTACAATAAGTTGAGTCCGAGGTTCATCATCCAGTAATCCTTCATCTTTCAAATGTTGCACAGTCACCTGGTTTGCCTTCCCCCACCAATATCATCCAGGTGGTGTTGTCAAGGGGTAGCTGGTTACACAAATTGAGTCGTTCTGACTAGCCTTCAATACATTAGAAGAATATTACAAAGTCTCCCCATTGGAAAATAAAAAAAATAAACTAGGAACTAAAATTATTGGAGCTCCGTTAAATGTTGATAGAGAATATTGTAGGATAGAGTAGGCTTTTCTTGTTCGTGTGCAGCAATGCTGGTATATTCAGCACGGGTTATCTGTAAAGTTAAACGATCACGTATTGTATATGATATGTAGGAGAAATAGTTCAATTGGTAGATATTTCGCTACACTCTAAAAATGTTTTCATGACAATGTTTCAATGAATTTAGTTACAGTGTTGATATTGTCTGTATATGCGAGGAAATGATACCAGGTTTTCCCCTTTTGTCATCTTTAAAATGCTTAGACTAAGAACCTATTTTATTCTTGATTAGATCTGCAAATGAATAAACTGATTTTATCTTGTATGTACTAGTTATCACAAGCTCAGATTACTTGGTAAGGGAAGATTACCTAGGAAGGCTTAGTTAGGGTCACCGTCATCACCTAAATGCTATTGTTCATGTTGTGATCCATATATCACGTGGCTTTGAAGACTTGTGGTTCTGTACTTGATGTTGGTGTGGTTAATGGCTTTTGAGATGTAGATTCTAGTACTCTGATTCTGATATACGAATGTGTCGTATTGTATCCAACTATTATGTTTAGACTTCAATGCATAAGTGGTTAAAAGTGGTAGTCAATGAAGGAGGCACCCTCTTCTGCCCTGTACAGAAAACTCTATTAGGGATATTATTGCAGGAATATCAGTCAGGGAATTTTCATGATGTCATTCTCACCTACATGTGCATGTTTGAACCATTTCCAATTCCATTAGCTGTGTTGCTAGATAAGCATGTCACGCACTGGAATTATATAAAGTTTTCTTGTCATTTAGGATTTAGGATTATCACCTGCCTGCTCCAGGCCCCCCCCCCCCCCCAACACTTTCAGGGCATCCTCATACAGAAAAGCTGTCTACAAAAAATCTGACAGCATAACATCTTCCTTGTCAGTTTGCATGGGTCTTCATCTGGAAACTTGTTTTCTATTTTATGTAATGCCTCACACTTTTCAGCAACATTTGCATTTAAAAACTCATGGGCTAAGATTATGTTTTAGGTCGAAGTGCAACTTGATTTTTCTTGTTCATTGTAGGTTTCAATGTGGAGAAAGTTCAGTATAAGAATGTGATATTCACAGTTTGGGACGTTGGTGGGCAAGAGAAGTTGAGGCCACTCTGGAGGCATTACTTCAACAACACGGATGGGCTGGTAATGATCAGAGCCTCTATGATTTTTCTTGGTTTCAGGACCCCCCCCCTTCCCTCCCTCCTTGTACAATGCAACAAAATAACAAGTTTCTTCTTTCCTTATTATGTCTTATTTGATACTTTATTTCCTGTTAGCGGTGGATACTTTTTTCTTTCGGGTAAGTACCAGTCAGTTCTCAACTATGTATAGAAGCTAAAGGCAATATAAAATTATGTCGTTATCTTCTGCTTCTTCTACTTGGTTTTTCTTTGGGAGTCTTAGAAAAACTAGTTGTTTTAATGAATTCTGATGGCATTAAAAAACTGATGAACTTTTTATTGATGAATACATATTTGTATACTCACAGTGCCCGACAATGGAATTCCTTAATTATACAATTATGTCTCCATGCAGATCTATGTTGTTGATTCCTTAGACCGAGAGAGAATTGGAAAAGCAAAGGCAGAATTTCAGGTTGTACATCTTGAAGGATATAATAACTTAAATACAATTTTGCCAGTAATACATTCTAGGTTGACCTACTAATGTCTTTTCAGGCCATCATCAAGGATCCATTTATGCTCAACAGTGTTATCTTGGTGTTTGCCAATAAACAAGACATGGTATGTTTCAATGTAATATCTGATCTTTCTTGCGCCTGAAATGATACTGGATGTATGTGTGTGGATGTCTTCATTAAAGGCACGCATGCTAATTGGTGCCATAGAGAAACAATTTGTTCATCACGTCTTACGTACTGATGGATATAGAAGAGATTCTGGCCTTCAGTATGCTAGTGTGAATTCGTATATATCGTTTCACTGACAAAATAGGAGCCCTTACACAGAAGTCAGGAATGGAATAGAATCATAGGAACCTAGATTTTCTTTTACTACTACTCCTGGACAGCAAGAAAATCTGCGACCTTTATGTATACAGTGAGGGAAAAAAAAAATGAAAAAATAGAGTAAGTTTCTGCATATAAGGTGGTTCTTTTGGAATAACAGGTTTGGTAATCATGGGCAGATAACTATAGAATTGCGTGGTGTCTTTTAGTAGATTCTGGATTATGTAGACTTGTCTACGCCAGTATGTTGGATGGCTTCTTTTATTCTCTTCTACACTAATTTTGATTCCCATAACCGAGGAAAGGAAAAGTACTTTCAAAGGTGAGGTGCTGCTGAACAAAATTATTATGCATGGGATTTCAAATGCAAGTACTGATTCCCCAACTTTATGCATCCTCATTCTCCAGAAGTGGCTCAACTTATGTTGGTCTTGGTAATATCTTTGTTCTTGGGAAGTTTCTATGATTAGATGTATTCGTTAGGCAGTCTCATTCCACTTTGGTATTATCATGCTTTCGGAGTTGGTTTAGTATGGACATTGTTGTATATCATCCTCCTCTTGTCATATGCTGGTATATATATCCATTTAAGATAGATTTAGATAATCATTTTCTTGTTAAATATAGAGTAGGACCTCGATCTCTCTCTCTCTCTTTTCAGGCTAGGACCTCCAACCTCCAACTCTTGACTTCCTCCAAAATAGATTCTGTGAATCCATACCTGCTTCATGTGAACCCATACGTTGTAATATTGCTACAGCAATAATATTCTCCAAAAAAAGTTGTCTCCTTTCTTGGTTTCTATTTAATATTGAATTGTTTAGTAATCTAAACAAAGAAAAAGTTGAATTATTGTCATTTGGTCGCCAGAGGTAGCCAATGTTTTATAATGCGTGGAAACTAAAAAAATTGTTGTTTTATTTTCCATTATTTTGCCATCACACATGTGAGAACAGCGCAGACTGCTAAAAATCTTTTGGAGCATGCATCAGGGAATCTGGAGAAGTACTTCTCATTACCTTAACTGCTGATATAATGATATGTAGTAGCATAGCCTTTATGTGGACAAACACCCCCCCCCCAAAAAAAAAGGGGAGGCATCTTTCATGCTGGTCGGAGTATAGTCGTATTCAACTTTATGTATGTATACTTGATGATTTTCCTCTCCTCTCTTCAGAATGGAGCAATGACACCAAGGGAAGTATGCGAGGGGCTGGGTCTTTTTGATCTAAAGAACAGAAAATGGCACATACAAGGGACTTGTGCTCTTAGGGGAGATGGGCTTTATGAGGGCTTGGATTGGTTAGCTGGAACTTTAAAGGAAATGAAAGCTGCTGGATACTCTTCAGTGGGCCCATCATCTTTCTAATGTTCCAGGTTTCACTCGTCATCATCCACTTCTTTCAGCAGGGTTTTTGGTGGACTTGGTTCTGACATAAAGCTGAAGAGTACGCCATTTGGACATTGGAAAATCCCGACTTGTATCAAATTTTTTGGCTGTTCTAAAGCAAATGAAGTTTAGTAGGTGCTTACTTGTGGCCTTTACACTTTAAAACATGTGCTTTCTTCCAGTGTATATTGCAGATTCAGGTCCTGCCATTGATAAATATAGTCAGAATTTGGGGATCTATGTATGTTTTCAATGTCTTCTAGGATACTCTGTGCAGATATTCTTAATGCTATACAGAAAGTTGATGACGGTTCTCTCTCTCTCTCTCTCTCTCGGTGACACATACACAAATCATTGAGGAACGCTTTGGGCTATGTGCTGATGCCTCTATTATGTATATAGCAAAGACATGGTGAATCTCTTCTTAGAAAGGAAATTTATACTTGGATTGGATGATTTGTGAGAATAATTGATGTGAAATCGAAATAGTTGTCTCGTGCAGTGAACTAAAGCTCCTCTTAGGGTTAAGGGGTTCAATCTGCCAGGTTACAATTATTCAGGATGTGTTTCTTGGTCTGATGCCGAAGGAGCAAACTAATGACACAGCTTTGTTGACAATATTTTATGGCTAAGAATTAGTGAATGTCTAGGCTTGGTAGGGTATGGCGCCAGGAGCTTGCTTTCACTAATGACTTGAAGGTTCCACTTATAGCCAAAATGGCATGAATTTCACCCTCAATGTCTGGGGGGTAAGGTTGACCTGACTTTTTTTGATTATTAAGAACTTTCAGAGCTAATATTTGAGATCAAATTTTCCCGCACCAAATATTTGTTCCACCTAGGGCCGGCTCAATAAAAATAGAGGCCTAAAGCAGAGATTAAAAGCGAGGCCTTTTTATTTTTGAATATAATAAAAAATATTTTTAATAGATATTTACTTTAAAATGCTCCTGTATTGTATGTAAAAAATAAATTTTTTTTTTCACAAAATAGAGCTACCAATGAATTTTGAGCACAAACAATTTTTGAGGCCTTAATACAAAAAATTATTTCACAAGACAAAGCTTTATATATGAAATATATTTTTGTTTCACTAAATTTCACTCTTACTTGAGTCTTTTTTTTTTTTACCTCCTAATCATACAACTTGGGGCATTGCTTGGAGGTAGGGGCCTTAGGCAGCCGCCCAAGCTGCCTACCCCTTCAGCCAGCCCTGGTTCCAGAACCCCAAGCAAGAATTCTCTCCCTATCACTTTCTTTTAGTAGTAATATTCATGAAGAGAATACAGAATTGCAGGAAGATTAAGGCTTATTTGTTTTGTCGTATTTTACTTTCTGTAAAGTATTTTTCATACTTTCAATTGTTCGGAGAGTTTTGTAAAATACGATCAACTGAAACAAAAACCCATTGACCCGATCTCCCGACCCAAAATAGACTTGATTCAACCCGAACTGGTTGGGTTGCATCGTGGTCGGGATCGGGTTTTTAAACATGAACTCGAGAAAAATCAAGTTTGTGTTCAGGTCTCTAATCAGAAACCAAAGCATTCAAAGGAATTCGACCCCGACGGTTTTAACTTTTTTTGAGGTCAGTTTTTGAAACATGAACCCGAGAAAAATCAGTTCATATTCGGGTCTCTAACACCAAACCAAAAGCATTCAAAGGAACCTAACCCTGACAATTTTAGTTTTTTTTCAAGGTTGGAGTCAGATTTTGAAATATGAACCTGAGAAAAATTAGGTTCGTATTCAGGTCTATAACCCTAAACCAAAGCACTCAAAGGAACCTGAACCCAATAGTTTTAGTTTTTTTTGGGGGGTCAGGTTGGGTTTTGAAATATGAACTCGATAAAAATCAGGTTTGTGTTCAGGTCTAACCCGAAATCAAAGTATTAAAAGGAACATAATCTCGACTTTTTTAGTTTTTTTCGGGGTAGGGATCCAGTTTTGAAATATGAACTCGAGAAAAATCATGTTTGTTTTTGGGTCTCTAACCTGAAACCCAAGTATTCAAAGGAACCCGACTCCTACAGTTTTAACTTTTTTCGGGATCAGGTTGTAAACTTCTCACCCCGATTTTAAGAATTAAATTTATTAATCATATAAAATTATGAAAAATATAACATGCTAAAAACATTGAAAAATATTTTTAAAAAATATATTTGATATAACAACCAGGAAATTGGATTACTTTTCTGAAACATGATGTATTTGAAATTACTTTACAAAAAATAAGTACTTTACGTCAAAACAAATGTAGCCTAAAAAGAGAATCATCTAACCTTTTCAGTCATTCATTCTTTTCTCGTCTTATTTTTTTTTTCCTTCCTGGTTATTGTTTAGCTATTAACTCCAGATGCTCCGCACCATTTGGACAATTTTTTCCTTAGGGTAAGTTTTAGGGAACAGGCAACTAACCGAATCAGAAGCAGAGAGAAACACATTTACAACAGCTACTTATGCAGCAAGGGGTTGTGCAAAAAGCTCAATAACAATTGTTTAGCCCAAAGGTAAACTTGGGCAGTGATTGCTCTGAAACATGGTGCTCTCAATCACAATATTTTCAGAATTTTCTTTTACTCTAACCAGTTTGCTTCCGTTCCTAAAGAAATGTAATGTACTCACTAGGGAGTCATGTTCATACTAAGAGCAAGTACGGAGAGAGAAATTTGTGTCGAGTTTTCGCGGACAATAATGCTACGGATTCATGAATGTACAACATTTCTAACGAGATGAAACTCATGACCATATTCGGATCTGAGGTAAAGTTGGTGGAGTTTCCAAAGATAAATGAGATTGTTATCTGCCAAGGTATTCAAATTTAAATTTCTTGGCTTCCGAACCTTCGTATTCCAAGTACTCTCTATTTTAATATGGAGTGCTCCGAGCATTACCTGCGACTGGAACCTCACGATGTAACAACTAGGTTTTGTAAAGTAAGAACTGTAATTATATTCACTTCGATAATTACAGTGATAATGCTTGATTCGAAGTAGCAAGCCTCGAAGGTTTTCTTGAACAAGACAAAACTGGTTTCTTCCCTACGAATGAAAGAGCAGTTGTGATATCTGTGACAAGGGATGCCGTGAAGTTCACCAGTAGAGGTGATATATTTGGGACTGTCAATATAATTCGCAAGCAGAATACTAATGTGGAAAAGGTTAGTTACTTTATTTAGGCTCGAAGTTCATGGTGGTGAAGTTCTCTCCAAAATTGTGGAAGTGAATGTTCTATCTTCATCTTGACAGCCAAAAGAATCTGTAATTGTAGAGACGAAGAAGCCGGTCACACTGACTTTTGGTTTGGGATACATGAACTCGCTGAACTCATTCGCAAAGGCAACTCCTTTGATAAACCAAGTGACACATAAGCCTGTCTTCAGATCTGCCTGCAGCAATCGAGTACAAAGGAGCAGATATGAGTCGCATAAGGTTCCACTTGGCCGCGATGAGTTGGGTTTTGGCATTTTGGGTCATTAAGTTCTCGTTTACTTTGAACTAAGCATAGAGTATGCATGTTGAAGTTTGGCTTCTTTGAGACTCTGATATTTGGAGGATTATGAATTTTATTTTATTTTAATTTTTTTACGATGGAAACATGATTTAATAGCAGTTTTTACATATACCCAGAGTTATTTCTGCATGTGGATTGCCTTGTGCACGCTATAGAGGTCATAACCAGTTCATCCGTATTAGCTATACAATACATAAAGTTTAGTTCTGAAGAAAAGCGACTTCATATGTACCAGGGACATGTATCAAATTTGTTAAGCAAAGTTAAGTAAGAAAATAAGATTGCATTTGGTGTTTGGGAGGATGTGGAAGAACAAACAGAAACAGAACATAACAAAGCAAAAAATAGGAGCCAAGCCGGTTGTTGATCTGGAGACAGGCTTGACTTGGCCGATATTCTTTGGCAAGGAGTGGAGCCTTTCCCTTTAATCATAGTTTTTAAAAGCCAATAACAGGGAAATACGAATAAGAGAAAATGATATGGAGTTTTTATCCACAGAACTTGGAGTACTTGAAATACTTTTCTCTGAGGTCTGGTCTGCAATGCAAGTGCCCAGCAAATATATGTTGGCTGTACATGCATCCATGAAATTATGGAGGTAGAGCATACAATACAATTGCATCCTGATCTGAGCAATATGAACGCTCTTATAGATAACCTTTTCTACTATTGTTGAATTTGATCCTAATTGACGCGTCTGATAAGGAGAACTAAAACGTGGATTGCTTTGACCTAAAGTTTGCAGGTGATATTGGAGAGCCAGGCCTATCATGGGTCATGTTTCAAGTGCTCGCATGGTGGTTGCCAGCAAAGTATTTATGAATGTGCAACATTTCTAACGAGACATAACTCATGATCATATCCTATCGCTTATGTCAAACACTTTTTCGGCCTATCCTATCATAGGAATGACGTAATATAAGTGGTCGACAAGCAGTGGCGGATTCATGACCCAATTTGAAGGGGGGCGAACTTTTAAGATAAATTTTTTTAAAAAAAAAAAATAAATAAATTTACGTCTAAAATTTTTTTTTTTGGCCTGTCCAATGGGGGGCCGCCCCCTGCATCCGCCACTGTCGACAAGGCCAGCGCTGACGTAGCATTTGTGGACTGACACGTTTCCTCCGTAGCGCAATTGAATTGAATTGACATGACATTAATTTAATGCGTTAATATTTACTGTTAATGGAGGGAGTAAAATGGTTAAATTATTATCTCAGGACTCAAATTACGACTTTCAAATATCTTAAGGGCAGTAGGTGTAATTTTGCCAAAAAAAAAAAAAACAATAGAAATTTACAAATAGAAATTAGGGCATAGTTTTTGTTTTTTGTTTGTTTATATTTCCGGCCTCAGTAACAAATGACGTGCATCTGACGGTTAGCATAAATATTCGAACGGTCGCTCGATTCTACTTCCCAAACCCCGAGGAAACTGATATTTAAAAGACAAAATCTCAACCATAGATTCCCAGCCCCACTCGTTTCACAGCCACACATTCACGCGGCCTCTCTCTGTCTCTACCCCTCTTTTTAATTCTTAGTTGTTCAGAGTTCAGACCAAACCAAAACTAACTACCATCCACCATGTCCACATGCCGAAGCCAAACCTCCACGATGTTTCTTTTGGCCCACAAGAGCTCCCCGTTCCTCCACAGACTCCACCGTTTCCGTAGCTCCAGGAATTACCGCCGGGTGCTTTACCGAACTGCCCCCGGACTCACCGTCTCCTGCTCCCTCAGCTCCGTTCTCGCCTCCGGTAACGCGATTGCCGCAGCCGGCTCCGGCTCAGCCCTCCACGGGGCCGTGACGTCGGCCATAACGCAAGTGGCGGTCACCGCTGTGGCCATTGCGTCGGGAGCATGTCTTTCCACCAAGGTCGATTTCTTGTGGCCCAAGGTGGAGGAGCAACCAGGTGTGTAATTGGCCTGCTTCTTTTTGGCTGTTTCTGGGAAGTGCTTATGTGAGACAGGTGGTTTTTAAGTCTCTCTCGCGCTCTCTCTCTCATTTTGTTGTAATTAGATATAGATTATCATGAGAAATCGGTGCTGAAGTCGTTTTAACAAATAACATTGTACGGTCCTTTGAGTTTCGAGTTAAAACGGGGAGCTTGTTGAAAAACATTTTGGAGTTTTTAAGTGTTTGGTAGAGACCTCAAAAATGTGGTGACCAAATTTTCTTCTTTGGAACTTGCTTGGCATAAAAATCATTTACATGCCGCATCTGCCTATCCATCCCACATGTAAAAAATATAATACAAATATTGAAGTAGGGAGAAAAAGAGTAAAGAGGAAGAGATTTAAGGTGGTTCGGCCTAGAGAGATCTATGTCTATCACATAAAGCCCTAAGGGGGCTATCTGTACTCCTTAACTTGATGTTACACTTGTACATATTATTTTTTTATAGGACCTAAAGATATAGCCAACACACTTTACAATTAACGTGGGACAAACTTGCTGTATCTTCTAACATCCCTTCGAAATTCAAAGTGTACAATAAAAATAAGGCTAAAAAAGGATTCAAAACGTATCAAGTGCAGCTCTGGAAAATGTGATTTGTTGGAAAAGGCCAAACAATCAGATTAAGCAAATCGAATTCCAGACTAATGCACTGAATGATTGGGTGAGGACCTCGCTGACCAGCATGATGAAGAGGTCCCAATCTTGAAGAGACCAATTGGAAGATCCAAGAAGCTGGGAAAGGGCGAATACAATATATTTTTTTTTTTGCAAAAAATAATTTTTGTTTGGTTGGCCCAGCTAAGTGTTCTCTGAATACAACATATTAAGTCTGTCCCACATTTAATATATAGTCCAACACCGCATGACTGTCAAACTGTCAAAAGATAGGAGGGAAAGAGAGAGGGGGGAGGTCCAAGCATGATGGTGGAGTTCTCTGGAGGACCTTCGTGGTGATTTTTGCACTGAGGAAGGCGTTATTGGCACTTGGTTGGGTCACTGGGATAGTAAATGAGGCAAGGGGCGTGGGGGTAGCAGTGGACGTTGCATACGCGGAGAGGGTGGTTCTTTCAATTAGGGGCAATGGGGGGAGGTGGCTGGATGGTGCAGGATACTTCAATTCGAGCAAGGAGAGGGAGAAGGCACATTCAGGGAAATGGCTTGCACATCCCATATATCATCTCACACTAGAAAATTTGCTGTTGAACTTCATCTTTTGTTTACTGATACTTTTTGTTCGCATCATGAGAAGAAATGGAATATGTTGTGCCTCAAAGCAAGCTCAGGATTAGTTCTCAAAAGGACTATAAAAATTATAATCAAAACAGTGGAAACATGTGTCTATTTCTCTTATTAGGTGGTAAAAAGTTGCTTTTGGTAACCAAGATATTGTGTTAAGTGAATACTAGTTGACTGGAATGTCATTACCAGTTACTGGTTTTCTGCTTGAGGCCTTTGAAAAAATTGTTTTTCCTGTCTGGTTTCTTATATAATATACTTGGTGCCTAGAAACAGCTTTGCAGAACTAGTTTGTTACAAATGAAACCATATTAGGAAGCAGAATAAGTCGTTTAAGTTGCTTCCTGATAGACTAAGCTCATCAAATTTAGGTCTTCTTTTTGATTTGACAGTAGTATCCAGATCCAGCCATTACCTCAGACCCTTGCCTTTTGACTCGTTCAATTTGCTGCAGTCTAAAACGAGCAGTAACAAGTATGGTTGATTTTCTGTCATAGTTAAGACCTTAAGATGCTTTTTTGAAAACAAATTTTCCATCGTGTCTCAACTCAATGCTTTATACTGTTTCCTTTTCTGCCAATGAGAATTTGTGTCAACTAAGGTTGAGCACTAACTCTCTGGGTGATCCACTCTAGTTTCTCCAGTCCCCATTCTTTCCACTTCTTGAAATGTTTCACTGTCGATTAGGTCCGTGACATGGAAGATGAGGAGGTATGGATCTGGCCGTGAGGACTCCTCGTCTAGTATTGAGGAGCACCGATCAGAGAGGAGGCAACAAGGTTGAGGGATAGAAGAGAGGAGGCAGTTAGGGCAAGTGAGGCTTTTGAAGAGGCAGCCGTGGTTTGTTTTGGTAAACTCTTAAAAGAAACATGTAGTAATGGTCATGTTGGTATATTGACTTTACCAACACCCAGTTACCGATCACGATCCAATGGTGGTTACATGTGCAACACCAATTACCAACAGTGACTTACAGTTAGGATATTTTCCTTTACAATTTAGCCTTTCATTCTTTCTGTGATATTCATTTCCCAATGGACTGCTGATCAATTTGAAGTTAACCATTGGCGTATATTGATTTTAGTGAAGCTTCCGTGATCCCCCTTTGCCATTCTTTTTACTTGAATTAATTGAAAGTTCAAATCTGACCTTTATATGCTATTAGTTTCCCTCAGAGAAGGTCCTATCCGTTTGAACTCCATTTTTGTGGCTATTCCAAACAGAGACGGTTCTAACTCGAAAACACCTCTTTTTCTACTAGCATTTCGCAATTGTACAGGAGAAATTCTTGTGGCTAGGTATTCTTGGCAGCAGCACCATAGAACTAAGTCATTTTCCAAGATTATATATATATTTTTTTGTTTTTCTGTTTTGCATTCCAACATATCTCTCACGAAGCTTTTGCAAATATGTTACTTTTCAAATCATTTTGTTCCATACGTTGTCAAACTAAATATCTCTATCATCGTTGTGATGCAGGTTCCTTTATACTGGAAGGAGTAGATGTAACTGGATATTCAATATTTAATGAGTTGAAGGTTTACCATCTTTACTTGAATCATGACTTGCTTTCAGTCGGTCATCTGCTGCAACTAAAACACTCACTCTGTGAAGGCAGGTGCAAAAGGCTATTGCATTTGCCAGAAAAGCTCACTATGGCCAATTACGGAAGACAGGAGACCCGTATTTAACTCACTGTATTCATACAGGAAGAATCTTAGCAACGTTGGTTCCATCAAACGGCAAACGAGTATGCAATCAATCCTCTTTCTAGCTTTGATGTTTTGAGTATTCAACAAAAAATCATCAGTTTTTACTCTTTTTTCTGAAATGTAAGGCATCATTCTTTTTTTAAAAAATTTGCAGACTGTTCTGTATTGTTGAAAGATAAGTAAGTGCAATTCAAGTGTGTAAAACATATACAATAGAAAACCACCTCAAGCAAGAAGCAAAAGATGAAAATAGGGAAACAGAATTAAGCTAAGGAAAGACTGAATCCACACACCACAAATCTGACTCCTTGTAATTATGATCATCCAGGATTTATCATGCTCAATGTTGCATGTTCTCATTCTGTAATCGACATGCAATTTGTTTTAATACTTCTGGTTTCCTCACACGTTCCCGAAGGATGAATGAGATTAGTATAATGACCAAATTGATTGGAGGAATCTTCGTCAAATAGTCTACAACCAAAGCGATACTAATTTGGGGAACCTCCCTAACAAACTTCTTTGGGTTATCAATGTCGTGCCCATTCTTTTTTGTTTCTTTCTGCCTTTTTTCGTTTTTTGCTCTCTTATTTACTTTGAAAAAGTGCAGTACCAATTGTGAGTGGTGTAGGCCTGGCTTAGTGAAACATGTATCTCATTGATTGCTTTTTAGACAAGAAATGCATATAAAGATTATGAAAAGAAACAGAAGAAACTACTCATTGCTTGCCTTTTTGGTATAGAGTATATGGTCCTTACCATGCCCTACCAATCAATTGGTCTCTAGTACCATAGCAAATATAATTTTTGTCTCATTTTCATTCGCATGGATGCTAGCAACTAATTTTTGTGATATCTGCAGCATTTAATTTGCTTTTTTTTTTTTTTCCTTTTTCTTTTTCCTTGGGATAAACTACATTTCCACCCTCCAATTATGGAGTTTTGACACTTTGCACCTATAAATTATCACTTTTGTTATATTTCACTCTTCAACTATTGATTTTAGATACTTTGCATCCTCCGTTGAATTGTTCTGTTAATTTGGAAGAAAAGTGATTTTGTGGCACGTGAAATTACGACCACATAATTTTTTTTGTGGGGGTAAAATGGTTCTTTCAAAGCCAAAAAATAAAATTTTGTTGAAAATAAAAAAATATTTAATGAAGGGTGCAAAATGTTTGAAATTAATAGTTGATGGTTAAAATGTGAAAGGAGTGATAGTTAAGGGTGCGAAATGTCAAAACTCCCACAGTTGGAGTGTAAAAAATTTATTTATCCATTTCTCTTCTCAACCTTTTTATTTGGTTGTTATCCTTTTTCCTTTAATTGGCAGCTGTATCCTTTTTTAATGCTTTTTTTTTTATACTTCTACTTGTTCTATCTTTCTAATTTATTTATTTTCTATTTTATAACTAAGCAATGACACCTTTGTGGGAAAAAATGCCTTGGTGTTAGGTTTTATTTTCTTCTTTTTGCTACTGGACATGAAATGAGATACTAATATTATATAAGCAATGTGACGTAACTTAACTGGCGATGTAATAAACTATAAACTGTCTGGATAGAAAAGAAAATCTAAGCAATGGTGTTTTTGTTAAAATTTTGCATATGTTAATAGTAGACAGTCACTGCTTTCGTTGGATAAACCACATTGCTATCCTGTTAATCCCTTTATTACAATTGTAACGGTTGCTGCAGGCTGTCGATACAGTTGTGGCTGGGATTCTCCATGATGTGATAGATGATACATGTGAAAGTTTGCACAAGGTAGAAGAAGAGTTTGGTGATGATGTAGCTAAGTTAGTAGCTGGTGTTTCCAGGTTAAGTTATATAAATCAGGTACTATAAACTGCTCTGATAATAAACTCTTCGTCTTTTGGCTTCAAATGGACATTCAAAGTGGCAGATAGGTCCTTTCCTTTGTTGGTTTGGGAAGTTTTAAAAGCTTCCTGGCACATTAGATGGCTTCCAATAATGAAATAGGTATTCATGAAAAGCTCGTCTAATCATCTGATTATTAATATTGCGGATTACTGGGAATAAAGTACAACAAGTGACTTTGTCGCTTCTGGTAAGAAGTTTGATAAATGAGAGGTTTGATTAGTACATGGTTTTGAATTTTTTCTTCCTAGTGTGTTTATACTTGAAATTTTATATTTTCCATTTTCAACCAGAAAAAAAAGATTTCCATTTCCTGTATAATATGCGGTTGTACTTAGGTACAAGGTAAATAAATGCCACCTGGATGGTAATAGAAATGGGAAAAAAACCATTGCAGATCCTGTTTAAAGTAAGAAGCTGTGGACATGCATGTCTGACTCTGGTTTGCTCATTTGTGGTCCTGCAATATTCTGGTAAAGTTCCATAGTTTGTATATTGTTCTTAGGGTGCAGTGCAATTATACCTGTTAGTTCCGAAAGTTTTTGCATCTTCTGGTCATCATATGCTTGCAATGCCCTGATTTTGGCTTCTGTGAGACTAATATATTTGTTTCCTTTTTCGTTTTTTTTTTGTCCCGTTCTTGTGCTTTTCTTCATGTTGTTCACACATATATGTTTGGTTTTGCAGCTATTACGGAGACATCGCAGGATACATGTCAACCAGGGTACCCTTGGTCCTGAAGAGGTATAGAACTTTATTGTGGATTATGATTGCAGGTAGCCATTATAAGGACCTTAACTTGGAAATTTTATCAACATACTCGAATCCCGAGTAACCTTAGATGTAAGATCGGTTTAAATATGGTTGATTCCCAGGTATTCATTGGTGCATCTTTGTTACTTTATGATAATGCATTCATTTGCATTCTGCAACATCTAATGAAGCCCCAAGATTACCGTACTTTGTTTTAAATGTATCTTTGTGAAAAGGAAACTCAAATGCGAGAAGATGTGGGCAGTTTACATTTGTATTAGATGCAATTAACTGCAACATTGAAAATTGCTATTATGAGTTTTTTTCTGAGAGACGCCCCATACTTCACTCAAGAATTTCCTAATCTCACACTTTAATTGTTCATCTATTAGGCTAATAACTTACGAGTTATGCTCTTGGGCATGGTTGATGACCCACGCGTCGTGCTCATCAAGCTTGCAGATCGTCTTCACAACATGCGAACCATGTACTTACTCTTGACTTTTACTATGAGTTCTAACTTATTAATTGTGCCTTGTAAAGGCTGCTCATTTTGTAGTCAAGTTTTAGTTTGAGTTTATTCCTGAGTAATGACAATGGCATCTCCTTTTAAGTTTATTTTTTGATTCAATTTTTAAGGGGTGTTGATTACCATAGTCTATAATATTGGTTACAAATGACTCCATAGTTTAGGCTGGTTATTGCAAATGTAACCATTATTTATGACTTCGGAATCTTCATTTATGAGCATTTTATGGTTCTGAGCGATATTTGAATATCCAAGAACTGTGGATTGCATGATGGTTTAAATCATGAGACTGTATGGCTGACCTGGCCAAAATTTAGGCTTATGATATTACCATGTGTCAAAATTCTGGATGATGGTTTATTTTACAGTTATGTGCTGCCATTGCCAAAGGCTCAAGCTGTAGCAGAGGAGACATTGGTGATATGGTGCTCACTTGCTTCCAGATTGGGTCTGTGGGCATTGAAAGCAGAACTGGAAGATCTGTGCTTTGCTGTTCTTCAGGTCTGTTCATAATCTGTGTTCTGTGTCATGATGGTATCTGTGGTTGATTCTTAGTTATTTGTTGCAGCCTCAAATATTTAGGAAGATGCGAGCTGATCTGGCATCCATGTGGAGCCCTAGCAGCAGATCAGGCAATCTAAGAAGAATATCTTCAAGAACCAGCTTGCAACCATTGGATGAAAAAAACTTAACTTCTGACTACGAAGGGTCCATGGCGATTGATGAGGACATCACAAGCATGAAGGTAAGCAATTTTAATTTGTTGAACTTCTGATTGTGACCTCTAGGATAGACTTTCATACCTCTCCCTGTGCATGACTGTCGCAGTTTTCGTAATTAATTAGCCATTTATCAAAATATGGTGAACGTGTTTCGTTTCTACAGTATACCATACGAATTACTAATACCATGGTGCAAGCTGAAACATCATCTTTCTTTTGGTCATTATGTGAATGCATCAAAATGTCAGATGAAAGAGTCAGAGGGCCTAGGGAAATGGGGGTACTGAATAACACACGATGACTTATCGTTGAAATGGTTAAAGAGATCCGATGTCAACGATGTTCAGAAGCTGAACCACATGGCCTTTTGCCTTTGTTTTTTTTCTTAAAAAAAATAAAAGAGAGTTAACAGTACAAAAGACTGTACTGAGAACATCTAAAGCATACAAGCTAGAAAACTACAAAAATCAGAAATCCAAAAAAAAAAACCCCAACACAGCATTAGACCAAAGAAAAAGGGACTGCAACAACTAAATCTTTAGGCACTCCAACGATAACTCTTGGTTCTCAAAACAACAATTATTTCTTTCTCTCCACAAACACCACCAAATACAGGAAGATATCATTCTCCACACCCAAAGCTGTTGGGTTTTCAAGCTTCCTCTTCCAACATCTCAACACCGCAACCGCCCTATTAGGCATAACCCAAGAAAAGTTCAAGATAGAGAACATATGCGACCACAAGCCTCTAGCAAACGAATAATGAAGTAGAATATGATCAGCAGACTCTCCATCACATCTACACAAATAACACCAATCTGTCAAACAAATGTCCCTCCTCCTCAAATTGTCAATGGCCAGAATTTTCCCATGAGCAGCCTTCCACACAAAGAACGAGACTCTTGAAGGTGAAAAAGTCCTCCATAACATTCGCCAAGGAAAATCTAGAGGAACAGCACCCACCAAAATGCCATACAAAGATTTTACAGAAAAAGATCCATTCTTAGAACCCCCCCAAAGCAATCTATCAGGAACACCTCCTCTTATCTTCCCTGTGTGTAAAAGCGTAAAGAAATGCGATACTTCATCCAATTCCCAATCATTAAACGTACGAATAAACTGAACATTTCAAACAGGCACACCAGAGCTAACATCGATGCAGTTCTCCACTACCTCCTCCTTACACCTGGATAAAGAGAAGAGATGAGGAAATGCTAACTTCAAAGCTTGTTCACCACACCAACAGTCATACCAAAAACAAACTCTACTACCACTTCCCACCAAAAATTTTGTATTTGCAAAGAAGAAATTCCAACCCTTCGAAATATACTTCCATAAACTAACACCATACGAGCCTCGAGCCACATGAGTCCTCCAACCTCCCACCTCAGTACCATATTTTGCTGTAATAACTATCTTCCATAAAGTATCCCACTTTGAAACGAACCTCCACAACCACTTCCCTAACAAAACTTGATTATATAAAGGCAACCGCCTTAAGCCCAAACCACCCATAAAAATAGAGGAACAAATTTTGGCCTAGCTAACAAGGTGAAACCTATGCTCATCTCCACCACTACCCCACAAGAAATCCCTTTGTAACTTCTCCATCCTATTTGCCACCATAGTAGGAATAGGAAAAAGAGACATAAAATAGGTTGGAAGACTAGCAAGGGTTGATTTAATCAAGGTAATCCGTCCTCCCTTTGAAAGATAAAGACGCTTCCAACCAGCTAATCTGCACTCCATTCTCTCAATTATTCCATCCTATATACGGACACTCTTAAGTTTGGCTCCAAGAGGAAGACCAAGATACGTCATTGAAAGAGAAGATACTGAACACCCTAGAATAGCAGCCAACTGATGAACATTCCCAATTCGCCCAATAGGAATCACCTCAGGCTTAGAAAGATTAACCTTCAGTTCAGAAACGGCCTCAAAACAAAGAAGTAAGCATCGAAGAATACGAATCTGGTTATCATCCGCCCCACATAAGATGAGAGTGTCGTCCGCAAATAACAAATGGGAGATAGACACCACAGTACCTCCCCGTCCTCCAATCTCAAAATCCCCCATTGCCCTTCCAACCATCAACTCATTCATTATCCTACTGAGAAAAACAACAACGGAGAGAGTGGATCTCCTTGGCGCAAACCCCTAGAACCCCCGAAAAAACCACAAGGAGAGCCATTAACCATAACATAGAACTTGACAGTTGAAATGCAGAATTTAATCCAATTGCACCATTTCTCACCAAACCCACATCTCTTTAACAAATACATCAGAAAACCCCAATTGACATGATCATATGCCTTGTGAATATCCAATTTGCATAACAAACCTGCAACATCTGATCTTAACCTCGAGTCAATACACTCATTAGCAATCAACACTGAATCCAAAATCTGCCTACCTTGCACAAAGGCATTTTGAGAAGGAGAAATAATCTTAGGCAACATCACCTTCAGCCTATTAGCTAACACCTTAGCAAGAATCTTATGCACCCCTCCCACAAGGCTTATAGGACGAAAGTCCTTTAACTCAACCGCTCCCACTTTTTTCAGAATGAGAACAATGTAAGTAGCATTCAGACTTCTAACAAACTTCCCCTCGTGGGCAAATTCATTGAACATGGCCAACACATCGCCCTTAAACACCTGGTTAAGCTTAGAAAAGAAGACAAACCCTAGTTAATGTTTGATTTATTACTAAGTATGGGAAGTTGGAATCTAGTAGTAATACATAACATTCCCTTTGGTTTTACTCATCTCAGTTGTTTATTCTTTCCTTTCAGGATCTTTTGGAGGCTGTTGTTCCCTTTGATATCTTGATAGATCGGAGAAAACGGACTAAGTTTCTCAATAATCTTGGGAGTTCCTTGGAGACACCGACAAAACCGAAGGTTTTGCGTGATGCTGGAATTGCTTTAGCATCTATGGTGTTCTGTGAAGAAGCACTTGAGAAGGAGTTAATTATATCAACTTCGTAAGTTCTGCACGTTGCATTATCATTTGCGCTTGTGCTTGTTGAATGTAATCTAAAGATTCTCATTTGAACTTATTGCATTATTTATGCATGTCTCCCTCAATGTACATGGGACCATTGCTATTAGTTTGTCCATGACTATAAGCTGTTTGAACTTACAACCACTTTGTAATTATTTCGGTGCAGTTACATTCCAGGTATGGAAGTGACTGTATCTAGCAGACTGAAAAGCTTGTACAGTATATATTCCAAGGTATGTATCGCTACCAAACAGCTGCACTTGGGCACGTGTCGAAAATAGAAAATCACTGTTTGTCATGTGTGCTATACTATTTGTACATTATCATTACATGCATTATACTAGGTACAATTGACCTCTTTTTGATTTTCCCTTTTATCCCTTACAGTATTCTGTTAAGATACCAGTTTCTATGTTCTTTAGAAAGTCTTATGCAAATAGTATTTGATAGTGCTCCATTCTTGAGTCTTTGCTCTCTCTTGTTATGCCATGTCAGTCATAGCACGCTAGTGCTGGGTGTCTAGAAGTTGTTAGAAGGTATCTATGCTGTACACCTAAATCATGGAGAGGAAGATGTCAATTGCCACTTCGTTGTGCACTTATTTATGTACTTGAGCTTTCTATTCTGACCTACAAAATGAGAAATGACGTGAACGTTGCTATCAAATGCCTTATGCATATACGTAACTTATGAAAGAAATATTTAGCACCACTCTGTGTTGCACAATAGTTCATATTTTTCAGCCCACTTCTGGACAAACTGCAAATGGTTTGGGTGCTTGAAGTGAAGAAAAAAAAATGTTCTGGTTTTTCAGCTTCTGCATAAAATTAAGGGATAAATCATCATGTAGTTTCTGTGGTTTACACGATTATCAAATCACTCTAATTTTCATCAATTTACTCCTTGTGGTTATCCCTTGATACGAATTAGGTCCTTCTGCCCACTGAGCTGTTGTTAGGTGTCCTTTTTACCATCAACAATGATAATGTGAACATGTAAATGTTTGGGACCTCATGCATTGAGTGGAATCGGGAGAGGAGGTTCTATGTTGAAAAATACAGAGGTAACTTGGGTGACCTGTCCTGTTGACATGGTTGTGGAGGTTGTGTGTTCTGGCCACTGAGATGCTGAGTAATACTGTTGCCATGTATCGCTTTATCATTGCAGATAGCATGGCGAAAAGGACACCTAGAACCAGTTCCGTTAAGTTTTTTAAAAGGTAGGGGACGGAAGGACCAGATTTGCATTAAAGGATAACCACAGGGAGCAAATTGATGAAAGTTGAAGTTTGGGAAGTGATTTGAGAATTGTGTAAACCACAAGGATCAGATGGTGATTTATACTTAAAATTAATAATACTGTTGAAAAACTGAAACTATACGAAAACAGAGTTCCATGATATGGGTCAAGTGTCGTGGCCTTTCAATTGGCAGAGAAGTTTGCTTGGAGACATTGCTGAAAGTCATCTGGAATTCGAGTAATGCAAACTGTTTTTTTCCTGCACATATATCACGACTTCACTTTCTGCTTTGTTTCTAGAGGATGAGTAGATGTCAAATAAGGTAGAAGTCATTGGCTCAAGTAACACCAACCTATCAGATTTAGTGATCAAGTTTTGTTAGAGATTTGGCTTTACTATAGGTCGACAGAGCTGAGTTTATGGTGGTTTGTTTATCTTCATCTGTTTGGATAAGCCTGAGAACTTCGTAAAGAGACCACATCTGGGCCAAAAGAATATAATCCCTTCTCTCTCCATGATTTTTCTTTTTTTCTTAGGGCTAAGGATGGGGTTTGAGATCTTCTTGAGTCCTACAGATTGTGAGGCTTCTTTCAATTTGGTGGAGGACAAATCTGTCTGTTTGATTCATCTCTTTGAATTAGCTTTTTGAGAAACTTTTTTAGGTTTGTGCCTTGGATGTTTAGGGCCTGTACCCTTTTATCATTTGCAGACATTAACTTAAGATGTTTGGAAATTTATTTCTGCTCGTTAAACACATTACTATCCGAGGAGAATTGTCATAAATTCAATGGTTGGGCAACAGAAGCTGAATTACCAACTAGGTTTATCAAACAATGGAGTCTGCATCATTATCTTTGTTCTATAGGTTCCTGCCTATCTTTGATGCTTTTGTGGTTGGTAAGGTTATACTTCCAGAAGTCATCTTATTTTATGGGTTTGAGATGTGGTAGAAAAGTCTACACGTAGAATTCATTCATCTTTGATGTGAATATGAAAATTTATATTTGTATCTTTACCTGCTTTAGATGAAACGGAAAGATGTCAGTATCAATAAAGTATATGATGCCCGCGCATTGAGGGTAGTTGTTGGAGACAAGAATGGAACACTACATGGACCTGCTGTTCAGTGTTGCTACAGTCTTCTTGACATTGTGCACAAGTAAGAAAATTCTGTTCTTCAAGTTTCATTTAGTTGCAATCATGTTCATTTCTATTATGATGAATATGAAACTGCAATTCATTAACCATATTTCCTTATTATTTTAGTAAATTGATGCGCAGTTAAGTCATTAGACAACAATTTGTGGTTCTCTGACGTTGAGAAAATAGAGGGGGTTCTTGGGTGCCTAATAGTGATATGTTGTAGCTTGAGGAGGCAACTTTATTTGCACAGATAGATGCTACCCTCACCTATCTATTACCCATATGATCCCATAGTTGTTACCTACAAATAATCTCTTCTCTAATTCCTCTCCCAAAAAAAAAAAATTTAGAATTCAATTTCCACCCCTCCAGGTTGTGACCATATAATGGATGATGTATATATTTCTTTCTTCATACTGCAGGCTTTGGAGCCCTATTGATGGTGAATTCGATGATTACATTGTTAATCCAAAGCCTAGTGGTTATCAGGTAATTTGTCTCCTCTCAATTACAAATGAAAAATCTATGAGGTCTTGTTTGTTGGAATTTAATCCTTTTGTTTTTAGTTCCATTACTTTTGTTACTGCCAACATCACTGTTGCCGTAACAAATAAACAAAGAGCAGCTGAAGCTTCTATTTTTTTGTTCTGTGCTCCATCAATCATTCTCACCGCTATCCTAACAAGACAGGCTTTAGAACAATTGAACCAAGCCTGTACTGCCTCATCCTGCCTAAGCTGCAGGATATTCAACACTGTGCTTATAGCTTTCCTTCTTATGCAGAAAACCTTTACATTAGTCCTGCACCGTCCCTCACCTTCTCCCCCCTTTCCGATTCAGGTGCAGCCAAAAGGGGAAAATATCTTTTGATCAACCACAACCTCTTAGTGTTCGCTGACCCAAGAAAAGATATATTTTGAACTGGGTGAAAGTTTTAAATAACAGCTACTGTAGCACTACACTACAATTAAAGAGACAACTTTGATGGTTTAAATCTTAGAAATAACATATACTGTCACTAAACTACAATACATTACCATTGACACTCTCCTGCAGTAATGGTAAGTGCTATAAACAATAAGTGCTGCTTATATATTTTGCTTTCTGCTCCTGCATTCCCCTGACGTCTACCAAAAAAAAAAAAAAAAAAAAAAAAAAAAGATAGCATAGAACCCATGAAGAGAATGATGTAGAATCATGCAAGTAACAAGTAGAGCCAAATAAGAGTGCTGTTTATATGCTTTTTCAGGATACTACTACCTGACAAAAACTAATAAGGAAAATCGTTCTGCCTGCTTTCAGGACTTGGTATAATGTGTCCAGAAGGTTAATTTATTTCATTCTATTATTGTCCTAATTTCCTACAGCCTCGTGGGAATTTTCTTTTATGTTAAGCTGTGATCATAATTGTTGATGTAGTTTTTACCTTAGTCTTCTATTCCTATGTTCCAGCAATTTTTGTAGCTCACTCTTTGAACCACAACTTTTCTTTCATTTTTCAGTCTCTGCACACTGCTGTACAGGGTCTTGACAGCTCACCTTTAGAAGTTCAGATAAGAACACAGGTATCATAATTCTCCTACGTTTGTATTCAACAAAAAGTTGTGCCAAATTGGATTTAATTATAGAAATATTAACTTTGACATTTTTAGAGGATGCACGAGTATGCTGAACATGGACTTGCTGCGCATTGGCTCTATAAGGAAACGGAAACCAAGTTGTCTTGTACTAGCAGCATGGATGAGTCTAAAATAGAAGCATCCTCCTATTTCTCCAAAGATATGGAGGACCAAAGTTCCAATGTTGATGACTTGTTTCAGAAATATAGTTCCCTCAAAATTGGACTCCCAGTCCTTAGAGTGCAAGGAAGTCACTTACTTGCCGCTGTTATTATCAGGTATACAGTTACTTTGCATATTTGGATTCAATTTCCCTTATTACTTATGCATCAAGCTTGCATTTCCAGAGTGGATAATGGTGGAAGAGAACTGCTTGTTGCTGTGAGTTTTGGACTAGCAGCGTCTGAAGCAGTAGCTGACAGAAGATCTTCTTTCCAGATAAAGAGATGGGAAGCTTATGCCAGATTATACAAAAAGGTTGAGTTGCTTTACTTAAATTCTTGATCACATAAATATAGTTGATCTCAAACTTATTCATTGGAAGAGGTAGAAACTTCTTTAAATATCTTTAGCATGAGACATAATTATATACTATGAAGTTCGCTTTGTTTATAACTGTATGAGTTGTGGATTGGTGTATCTCAATACTAGTGTTTTGGATAGAAGCCTCAAATATGGGTTCTAATACCAAATGACATTGTTTTATTGGTAATGTTAGATTTAGGGTGAACATAGATCTAAAGCTAATGTATGATTACTTTGGGACTTGTAAGTTGTGACCCACTTCCAACCAAAATGGTTGTATGATGCATGTTGAGGTTGATGATGACCTATAATATACATGGAGCCATCATATATTGGCCATGTAGCACCTACCATGATTTGCAGGGGTAATTTAGATTGACATACGTCATTGCATCATATCCATGAGAATGGACAGATTGATGACGAAACTTATCCGTGTTCATGATTTAATGAATCTGAGAAGATTGTTCCTAAGAAGTCTCAAGGGTGCATGATGATCACCATTTCTTTCTGATTAGTCTGTGAATGAAACTTAAAATTTTTCGTACATATGAAGCTAATAACAATATTTATAGCAAGTGGAATAGTGTCCAGCATAACTTTGCAAAAAATACACTGAAATAGGAATAGGACATTTTACAAATAATTTCTCTTCTTGAGACAATCAATATGTTTCCCCAATTATTTTCTTGGTAATGGAACATGAGGAAACTCTGGGCCTCCTGCACGTTTCCCGTATCTGTTAGTGAGGTTGCCTGACATATCTCTGCTTAGTTTGGCACCTAAATACCACGATCCTCTTGTTGTTAGGGTTGCCCGTTCCAGTCACTTAGTAACATCACAACTTGACCATTTAGGCACTAGATCTCATAACTTCAACCTAACAACACTATTGTGTAAGCTGAAAACAACTCCTACGGTAGATGCAAATCAGGCAATAGAAATAACATATAGATTGAAGGTCTTTTTAATGAGTTGTATTTCAAATTTGTTCCTATCTAGCGCTGTTTTGGAGAAGTAGCAGGTAACTACAGTAATTGGAATTACCTTTTTTGTTCTACTGCAACTGACTTTGTATTCCAGGTGTCTGATGAGTGGTGGTGCGAACCAGGACATGGGGATTGGTGCACTTGCCTAGAGAAATATGTCCTCTGTCGAGATGGTATATACCACAAGGTATGTTTTAAAGTAGCTTCAGAAGATACAATTAAGGGTCGAACTTCCATATTTTGGTGACTTCTAGATCTGACAGGCCATTCTTTTTTACTGTGTAAGGTGTTCAATGTAAGAAAGTCCGTTATTCCTTTGAGTTTAAGTTTGGGGGAGAAAATTTATATGAATATTTTATGAAGTAATCGGAGTGGGCCAAGGTTTATGGTATTCATAAATGCTAAATCTTTTAAATTGAAGTAGACAAAGTGCACCAGAAAGCCTCTGTTTGGTTGTGCAAGTTTTCCGCAATTCCTTAAATCTCTGGAAACATATAAAATGTCGGATTTAGAGAAGTTTGGAAACTTTGAGAATGTTGTCGTGCAACTTTTCATTGAGATGGTTCTCTGCTTTTAATTTCAATGGAAGCGATAATATAGTATTGTAAATATGGTATCAGAGCAGCAGTCTTAAATTTAAATACTGTCTGGACATTTTAATCCCCATTTCAGTTGAATATTCCACATTTTGGACAAATGTATTAAGGGGGAGTCTAGCTCATACATGGAGGAAGTATTAATGCATATGTTAATGATGAGATACAAACTCTTCTTATCAGCTTAAGCTTTCTAGATAAGTGATAATTAACGATCTCTATGCCATCACATTCTAGTTTGCTGTGAAGAAATCTCTCTGTTGCTTTTAAATTCTTCATCTTTCTGGACCCCCTTACCAATAGCTTTAATTATTTGGAATAAGAAAGCATAATTGTTGTAGCTAAATGATAACTCTTTTCTTTGGAACCTTTGGCTTATACGGCCATGTTTTTTTGTCTTCTGTTTGATTGCTTGTGAAAGTAAGAGAATTTTCTTGACTATCACATTGGAATATCTACCACTGCATTTAACCCATGACATTATCAAGCAAAAAAATTTCCTTTTGTGTCAAGCAAAATAACCCTTTCATGGGAGACCAACAGAACACTCTATGGAACATTGAAACTCTTTAAGACTTCTAGTGGAAATTATAACTTTTATATGGTGTTGTGTGATAAAGTAATAGTACAATGTCTTTCCATGAAAATATTGTGTGCTTGACGCACCCAAATCTTGCTGGCCTTTCATTTCTTTGACTCTGACTTTCTTTCCCCATTCTCTCTCTTATATCTAATTGATTTTGGATCCAATTATTAAGTCTGGCATTTCCATATTTCATTGACAAAAGCACTGGAGCTATGCGAGTCGTGTCCCTTGATATTGAAGGCCTATCGCATGAAGACACCATCAGGAGAGACAAGATAATCACAATCATTTAAGACTATAGGCGATTTTTCGAAATCCAGGGACTTAATCTTAGGAGATCAGATTGGACTAGCACATAACATATGGTAAAAATTGTGTTGCAAATTGAAGGTGCCCTTGAAACTGTGTAATAGATTGGTTTGCTTGATAGGCGACTGATGAATTTAAAAGTTAAACATAATTAGTTGAATCAGACACTCAAAACAAAATCGGTCAGAATGTTCCATCTGAAGGAAGTTGACGACAAATGAGAGTGGAAAGAAATTTCGTAATTTGTAACTAGGTATGTTCAAATGCTGCGTTCACCCTTCCAATTGGGCTGTTTACTTCTGAGAGTCAATCCCTGTATCTCTAAGAGTCCTTCTATAGTGAATAAGTAAATGTTTTTCTCATAACTACAGACACATCCTTTCAATGTTTTGAGTTCATAAGTGATGCTTTTTAGAGAGAAGACGAGTGTTCTTGAGAAGAAGAAGAACTGCTTATGTTTTAATTGAAGAACCTTGAGAGAGAGAGATTGTAAAACTAGAGTGCTTAGTGATGAAGTTCTTTCTCCAAAGTGGTATACTTCTACAAATCATCTTAATCTCCAAAACTACTTATTGAGATCAATAGTATTGTGGTCTGAGAGGTCCGGCCATTAGAATGTGCCGAGCTTTAACATGTTTGGGGATTTACCATAGACTCAAGAGTGTATATCGGCGAATGAAGCCAGGATTGTGCGGGTTTCAGTTCTCAAACAATTAGTACAACATAGTCTCAAAGGATGGAGTTGGTTCGTTAGTCTCTGTGCGCTTCATTATTATGGATTTGTTTATTTAGGTTGGATGAAGTCCTGTGATTTTTCCCCAGTGGGTTTCCATGTAGAAGATCTTGCAGCATATCGGATCTTTGTGTTGTTGGAATTATTTGTGATTGATACCTTCCCCAAACATGTGGTTAACATGTTTTTCTTCGATGATTGTTCCTTACCATTTGAAAACTGATCTCAATTGAACTAATTGATCTTGCAGTATTCCACAAGTTTATAGTTGGCTACACACGGTCAATTTAGGGTAAGGAACGTTACAATGAAAAGTCTTAGAATTGAAGCAGACCTATTCACTCCCCTTCTAGGTATGGTGAATACGTAGTTGGTGTTTTAACATTTGAGGCATCAGATCTGGTAGAAGCACATAATAAGGTGGATGGATGACGGCATGGCTTATAGCTATTGACTAGTTCCTGCTCAGCATCCTTTTGTCATTTTATGTTTGTGGTCACTTAACTAGGATAGATGTATTGGTCACAAGCGTAATTAATCATTGGACACACGTCCCTAAGATATAAATGGACTTTATAGTACACATTTCTTTCACGAATTTCCAAATTACTCACTGTTGCCATGATGTTTTTTTTTCCTAGCTCACCATGAAGTTTCTCCAAGATATAACTTTTCTTGGGCATTAGAAAGGCTATAAAAGTGCTATTGATATGAATGAATGAGTCATATATGAGAAATTTATTGAAGGCAACAAAAATTCAAGGCTCATGCTTACCGTTTTAAACCAAATAGTTAGAGGTATGCCCAAACATGTTGAGGTTTATTAGATGCTTTTGGCCATGCAGCAAGATCAATTTGGGCGCCTGCTTCCAACCTTCATCCAGGTCATTGACTTGACAGAGAAAGAAGAATGTGAATATTGGGCTGTTGTGTCTGCTGTTTTAGATGGCAGACAGGTTGCTTTTGTAACATCTATGTCAAGTTTTGAATCAGTTACTTCAACTTCCATGGAAGCTAGAGTTAACAATAAGGTTTGTCTTACTATAACTTGACTATTTTGGAAAGCCCTTTTGTTTATTACTTCTAGGTGATTTTCTCCTTATGTTATCTGATTCTATTTGTTTCTTCCTTGTTAGTCAAGCATGATTTGAACAAATGCTTCAATTAGAAGGTGACCTGACTAATGTTAACAGTAGCACGATCCCTTTTTTGGGTTAATTGCTGTGTGTAATATAGATGTGTTGGGGGGGGGGGGGGGGATATTTTGGCAATATCTTATCACGATGTGCAAATGAAAGAGAAGGAAAACTCTGTTTGTTCCCTTTTTCCCGCTGTTGGTTGATGTTAGTACTGATAAACTTCTAAGCATTGAGAGATTTGCATCTATAACCCTACATTCTGGAAGACGACTTCCAATAAATCTTGCTTTTGGTTTTTGAAAGGTTACAAAACATGTTTTCAGAAAATTATTTTTATTTGTCATTTTGAAGGCAGGGTCTTGGAAGATTTCTCTAATTTTGTTAGTATTTTCAACTCAGAATAGAGACGTAGGTATTAAAGATTTTGCTGCGTCTAGAGAGCCTGCATTGCTATCTTTCTCTACTTCCCGCACAGTATCAGTGGTTGATGTAGTGCATGGCGTTGCACATAATTACTTGATATTGTAACGACAGTTGTAGCAGTCTTGGTACACAACGCAATCTTCACATGGCAGACATGTTAATTGGTGGACCGCATAATTGACAGATCTCTAGTGTTCTGACTTGTGAGCCTTCCCATTGGAGCTAGAACTGCAACTTGCTGTTGATTGTAGTCTTGGTCTTAATATTGTTGTCTGTAGCACTGCTGAGTCCTGTGGCTCACGGCCGGCTGACACTCACACCCACATTGGTAGTTGTACTTGCCTATTTCATTTAAATGACTGTTCACAAAATCAATTAAAGTTCTGAAACTCTAGGTGCGTATATTGAGGACAATGCTTCAGTGGGAAGAACAACTACGCTCTGAAGCAAGTGCCGGACAAGCAAATAATGGAGAAAAATCTTGTGTTGGTACTGGTTCTGTTAACCTTGGGGAGGTGGTGATTGTATGTTGGCCCCGTGGTGAGATTATGAGGTTAAGGAGCGGCAGCACTGCTGCAGATGCTGCTAGAAGAGGAGGATTTGAGGGAAAGCTCGTTTTGGTTAATGGCCACCTCGTGTTGCCCAGCACAGAGCTCAAAGATGGGGATGTGGTTGAAGTAAGATTGTAAGTAACACGGTAGGGGAGTTTATCAGTGTACATAATAGTAAGGAAAACATATTTTCCCCAATTTTTTAGGTATTCAATCAATATATTCAAGGGTTTTGTATACAGATTCAGCAAGAGAGCGGGGGGCCTAGGATTCCATTTGTTTTGTAAATAGGCCCTTCGATCTTTTAGTGTACATATATCATTTTCTAAAGCAGTAAAGGAACTGTTCTTGTCCAACTTCAATCCTTGGAATGCTTTGTGTGCTTGGTTTCCTCTAACCTAACTAGCAAAAGCCTGGGTTGTATGTGCTTAACGAAATTGAGACGGACAGTTAACCACCGGCCGGCCGGTTAGCATCCTTAGTTCCCAACCTAAACAAAAAGGAAAACCTCCGTTCTCTGAATTCGAAACCTTTGAATTCTCACACTGGTCAGGGAGACCAAAAAAGTTGAGTCTTAGCAACTCGTCGTACGTTCTTATATATATATATATATAATAATATATCTACATGGACAACATGGATCTGCTGGCTTTCTCTTTGTAACATTCGTGTTTCAAATATCCTTATCAGACAGTAATGGCTTTGAAGCCAAATTAAGCCACAATTGACTGGCTTTTAAGAAGTACAGAATAAGTACACTATTTTCTTCTTCTTTTTCTGTTTCAAACATCCTTATCAGACAGTAATGGCTTTGAAGCCAAATTAAGCCACAATTGACTGGCTTTTAAGAAGTACAGAATAAGTACACTATTTTCCTCTTCTTTTTCTTTTTGGGTAATTGATTATAGGGATAAAGACACTTCATACCCTCTAATTCTAGAGGTCTTGATACTTTGCACTCCGATTTATTATTTTTGACACATTATACCTACCAACTATTGATTTCAGACATTTTGCACTCTCCATTAAAATTTTCCGTCAATTTGAACAGAAATTTATTCTTTGGTCTTCAAAATTACAATTTTACCCTCATAAAATAGTCACCGCCAAAAATAAAATATAGGGATAAAATTGTAATTTTTCATGTATGTTAATATTATTGACAAATTCCGTTTTAAATTTGAGTTGTAATTTGAATTTTTTAGATAAATTTTGTTCAAATGTTTAATACGTCTCCTAACAAGATTAGAATTGGAAAGCATTTGAATCACGAAGATAAAGACAAAGGATGTTCGAATTTTAAAAAATAAGTTCAAATTGCAAAGTGTGATCCGATCCTAAAATATCTCAAGTGTATCTTCGGAACATGATCTTCAGAGCATTCAAATTTTGAAAAAAGGAGTTCAAATTTGCGAATTGTGATTCGATCCTAAAATCTCTCAATTTCGCTTGATTTTCGCCTGACCTTAGCTCGAGCGAAAAATGTATGCCACTTTCTACCCTTCTAGAGATAACCCCCGACTTTCCCTTGCTTTGCATACTCCTTCCTCCCCTTTACGTTCAACTACACGAATTTTTTCTACAAATTAGCATTCATTCTGCCGAACCAGTGCTCTAGGAGTGTCCAGTGGCAAATCCCTGCTTCATAGGAAGTATTTTTAGAAGCTACTTTGTTTAGCAAAAAAATTGGTTGTATGATTGTTTCGTTGTTTAACAAAAAGAACAATCCACTGATTAGACGATTTGTATGCCACTATACAATTGGTTAGTAAAAAGATGTTATGAGAATTTATTTTTTTGAGAACTTGAGTTAGTGAATAAAAAAGTAGGTAGTTGTAAAATTAGGTTTTAAAAGAAGAATTTTTGGAAAGTGATATTATTTAGGAAAAGAGAGCTAAAGTTAATTATAGAGTTAATTAGACTGTTATTATTGCTAGTACTGCTAGTTTATAGGATGCTTAGGTTTTTTATTTTCAATTTTAATTTTATAAACTAATTTGTAAAATATTCATATTTTGTAGTCAAGTTATATTCTGAAAATTTTAGGCTTTTTTTTAATCTTTAATTTAGTAAAATTACGTAATTCTTATTTTTTTTTTTAAGTTATAATATATTATCCTACGTACCTCCACGTTAAGGGAGCCTTAATCGATTGCCTCGTGCACCCGCTCGTTCATCATGTAGATCATACGTCACCCTCTTTATGATCTCTCCTTTAATGGCACCGAACTCCGAGTTTGAATGCATGTTGATGGTACTTAGGAAAAAAAAAAATGCATGTTGATGTCAGGTTGCGTGTGATCATCATCCTCTATGAAAGGCCGTCACTCGATACGGACTCCAAAATGTGGATAACAGAACATCAATCGCCATCTAATGTTGGGCCATAATTAGAAAGCATATATCAATGTCACCAAAGGAAGTTTAACTACTATAAACGTACATGAAATTGGGGCACCACGTTTTTGGTAACCGGTAAGTATTAATTTCCCGAGAACTGTACAAAGAGTAGGCCTAGCCCAGAAAAAAAAAAAAAAAAACTCAGATCTCCAAGGAGCTACAACTTAGAAAGTAAACTCTAAAAACAACTAAGTATCACAAAAGCATCTGTCTTCTGTATGATGTAAATGTCTTCTGAAATCTTCCATTTTCTACTTAATTGAATATTCACATCAGTCCTCATATCTCGAACTCTGTTAATCCTAGCCATCATATCTCACTAAAAACATGTATAAGCCTTCTACTGTTAACTCTGAAAATTCTGGAGTTTCGTTCCCTCCACAAATAATAAATAGCCGCTGTGAACATGATTTTAAAAATTCTCGCAAGCAACGTCCTACCTTTCATATTAACTGCCATCCATTGTATTCGAGTTATTAAAGTCAGTAACGTAGATTATTATAATAAAAGATTTATAAATAAACTTTTTTGTAATCTCTCAAAAACACATCAATGAGTATACTAATTTGCCCAATTGAACCTTTCTATAGTGGATGTAGGTCTATGAACCGAACCACTTAAATCTCGTATCTCACTTATCTTCTCTCTCTCTCCTTTAGTTTAAATATTTTCTCTCTTTTATTTCTATTCTTAACATGGTATTAGAGAGTCAAGGTTCGATTCTGTGGCCAATTCGGCCTGAACTTCTTTTCTTCTCTTCCGGGCCTTTCGGCAGCCAGTCCGACAACCTTCCAGCATCTTCTGTCGAGCCTTTTGGCACCACGTTCGACATCTTCTCTCCAGCCTTTCGACACCCTGTCCGGCATCACTCTGGTGACCTTCTGACATCTTCTCTTGGGCCTTCCAGTGCCCTGTCTGGTGACCTTCTGACATTTTCTCTTGGGCCTTCCGACGCCCTGTCTGACATCACTCCAGCGACCTTCCGGCATTTTCTCTTGGGCTTTTTGGGGGCTTTTTGGTGCCCTGTCCAACATTCCTTCGACGATATCCTCATTTTGGCAACCCTCTCCGGCCACATTTAGGCGATTGTCCGCCCCTCTCCGACTAGATTTCGGCAATCTCAAGCTACTGTTCACCTTTCTTTGGCCATCCTCCGGCGTCATTTTTTTATGGAAAATTTCTTTTTGTAAGTCCAAACTCAACGTATGTCCACCTTGAATTTGCGAGAGAGTATTAGAGTTATTAAAGTCCCACATTAGCAATGTAGGCTATTGTAATCAAAGGCTTATAAATAAACCTATCTGTAAGCTCTCAAAAACACATCAGTGAATGCACTAATCTGTCCAGTTAGAGCTTCTCATAATGAATATAGGTTTATAAACCGAACCACTCAAATCTCACGTCTCACTTATCTCTCTCCTCTCTCTCTCTCTCCTTTAATTTAAATATTTTCTATCTTTTATTTTTATTCTTAACATATTGGACCACGTCCTTCCAGCAGTACATATCTCTAGAAATATCACATCTGTCCGATAAAAGTATCCAAATACGGCGAGAGAATGGGCATTGAAAAAATAAATGGTCCTCATCCTCCGGCCCTCCTCCACACAAAACACAACGCAATCATTACCCATACCCCTACATCGTAGTGCTGTTCGAGTAGAAAGCCTCTCTCTAAATGCTAACCAGGAAATAAAAGCGAACCTTAGCACATGGCTCTCACCCCACAAAATGCAGTACCAGGCAACCTTCGGGTAAGATGGTGCAAGAGAATCAACAGCGGAAGATACCAAAAACTTACCATTTGTACTAGGACACCATATTAGCCTATCTCTTCTATTTTGCCAAGGATAAAAAGTACCCTGAGTTTGACTAGCCAACGTCTTTTATTAATACAACGTGGCGAGAATGCTGTTGTTGCTGAGATTATTAGTGGCACAACTTGGAGCTGGCTGGTTGGTGATTTTTGAAAAGACGAGGTTCATGATCATCCCAAAACAAAAACAAAAGTCATGTTCCTCAGCTGGATGAACCTCGTAACTAGCTAGCAACCGGCTGCAGGATATGCTAGGAAAAGAATCGTTGATATTGGTTGGATTCAGTTGAGGCCTGCCCTTGGCCCCTAGCTAATTGTGCATTTGCCCTCGAAATTAGCCAACCCTAACACCCACGCACATTTCCATTTCCATGAACTATTAAATGAGAGTTTAACTACTAGCTAGGAGTGGAAGCAATTAGCTAGGGGAAATTATGTAGCTAGCTAGAGGTCTTAAAAAGAAAAGTTATATATATAGGGATTTTTTGAGTGCTATATGAAGTTTTAGAGAAATATATATATATATATATAATATAGACGAGAACTTTTAATTATATTGTTCTTGTGCTTTAATTTTTAGTGTAACATTCAATGAAAGGATTTTTTTTTTTGGGTAAGTAATAAAAGGATATTTGCGATCACAAACTAAGAGCATGCAAAATATTTCTTCCACTCAACTCCAATTAAACAGTTAACGAAAGTGCTGACATGAAATTTTAAAACCACGTCAATATATAACACCAATTAGAGTGCGACATGTGTATGACATATTTCCCCACGTCACTCAACGGGTAGTACCCTATAACCTAACATGCATGCATGCATGTACTGACCCGGCTTATTCAAAACCAATATTAAATTTGTTAAGAAGAAAATTCTATCACTGATTTTGCTATTAGCTAGCCAGCCCCTCATAGGCTAGCTCATATTATTTTTCTGCATCGTGACAATCTTGTATACAGACCTAGTCTGCTTATACGTAGATACACATGCACAGGAATTGCTGTTAGGGCGCCCCTGCACTACTCGATTTTACTTATTTTGGGGCTAATTTTGAATAACAAAGCAAGTACTGGGGAATTCCACTTTGCTACTTATAACCAATGAAGAAATTTTCATGAAGCCGCATTAAAGTATAGCTAGCCTATGAAAGAGTGAAAGGAATATTTTTGGTATATTAACAGTGACATATATATATATAGCTAGCCGTATATTTTTGGTGTATTTTTCATGTAGCTGTATTAATTTGCCACAACAAAAAAACCAACTTTTAGCAGTGGTAAGGTAAAAAAATCGCCGCTATAACCTATAGCAGCGGTTGCAATCGCCGCTATATGACTGTCGCTATAGGCTATAGCGGTGATTTTCGTAACTACTGGTGAAGACCGTGATCTATAGCTGTGGTCTACTAGTGGTATTTGTGACCGCCACTAGAGACTCGTGTGTTTTTTTTTTCCAGGTCTTTAGTACATTTGTAAAACGCCGCTGAAGATTAATCTATTGCGGCGTTTGTTAAAAACACTACTGTAGGTCGATTTTTTTTTGCGTTTAAACATCTATAGCAATGGTTTGATGACCGCTGCTAAAAGTTTGTGCCAGTCGTTTTTTTTTTTGTGGGTATTTGCGAGCATTTTTAAAACACCACTAATTTTTTTCTATAGTTTCCTATACATATTTTTTAATCGGTAATACAAATTTATTTTATTAACCATAATTCATTGGATGTAAAAACTTAAAGAACAAGGATAATAAAAAAATATATTCATCATTGATTAATAATGTTTTACAACAAACACACGAATCTCTACAAGTAATCTAAAAAGTAACAAGTTTCTAATATAAAATAACAATAAGCAAAAACCAGCTAAAATATTCAAATACAACACAATAAGCAGTCTTCGTTGTACAATTTCCCCTTGTTCTAACCATATTGTATCTTGAGCTCCAGCCATGGATTCTTGTACTTGTCCAACTTCTTCCCAATAGCTTTCATGATCTCATCTTTGCATGAAATTCTAGCCTCCCTTCTTTCAATGTTCTTAATGATCCTATCATAATCTGAAGGAGACATATTTAGACTTAACAATTGGGACTATTGTAAAAGAACTCTACTGTGAAAATCATATGGAAGCTATAGCTATCAGTTTATAGTTTACACTACATCAACCATTAATTCTAAAACCCAACCAAATTGTCATGTGAATTCAGGGGAAAAAAAATCCACTCACATCCTCTAACAACCGCTCCTTTTCTTCTAGCTCCTCAGCAGTCAATGGATCTCCCATCTCTAAATGTACAATACGCAGTTAGAGTGAAAATTTAATTGAAAAATGAGTCAGTAATAGATGACTCTTTTGATGTGTTTGCTGAAATCGCCACATAATAGAAGGTTCAAATCAAAAGAAGAAAGAAAAAAAAGATAGAAACTTCAAAGACTTGTTTTATAACGATATTAGATTGAGTCATGCATTATAGAGTCAAGATGATGTCACTTATCACTACTATTTACTCATCCCATGGAACAAAAGTTGGAACTGCACTAAGGCTTTAGATCAAGAAGCCTCTCTTTAGCAAAACATCAACATAAGTCTACATCACTGAGTCAAAACTATAAAAATGAAAATTAAGCTCTGTTTATACAAAGCTTTATACTCTAAGAAAGAGATATCAGACGTGTAAACTTTTACGAAGGGAAAAAAAGTGAACCTTTTTTTAGGAACAACAAAAGTGAAAAGCTAACTTCAAATTCCTTTTTTTTTTTCCTAGGCAGCTCAACTGTAGCTTCACTGCTATATCTCTTTTTCTTGGAGAGTAGGAAATTTACAAGAAGGTGGCCATAAGCAGAGAGGACTCCGTATCCTTACTGAGCCTTGTATGGCGCCAAGGTGAAATTTGAAAATCCCAACTGGTCCAATTAGAAAAGGAGCAAAAGAAAGGTCAAATACGGGGTGATCACAACTAAACTTCAGGGTACAAATAATTGTGAGCAAGATTTCCGAACACAATCAATCTCAACCTTCTTACCGACCAAAATATGTTATCAAAAATTGTTGTTGGCCACCAAGACGATGACTTAGAACTCAATCCCAATATTAAATGGAGTCAACAACTTCGTTTAAAAATATAACATAGAAACAATATGAATACATCTTGCAGACAGTGAGATTGAGACCATAAGTGTAAACGTATACCTGGATTGTCTCTGGGTTAGTTAACTGACGTAGAAGATCTGGGTTTTGCATCATCTCTCTTAATTGAGGAATCATATCAAACATGCCACGAAGTTGCGGGTTGAGACTGAGAATCTAAAATTCAGAGAAAGTATTAAATACACTAAAGAGCCTAACTCTAAAATATAATCTATTTCAGGTAAGAAAATATTCTTTGTTGTAGTACCTGATTCATATATTGGGGATTAGAGAGCAATCTTTGCCTCATCTGGGATACCATTAACCATGTGTTCCATATCAGGAAGCCCAAGCCCTCCAAGACCAACGATACCAGGTGCCCTTGTATCCCCAGCAGGATTTGGCCTTGTAGTTGTTGTCTGAGTACCTCCTGACATTTTGTGCATTAATAATATGGGCTTTATCATTAGTACCTTCAATTACAACTCTTAACATCTTCAAACTACACCAATAAAAGATTGACATAAAAGCATTGACTTTATTCTTGGAAACTAAGATATTATTGTCTACATAATTATCCAGGTCACCAAGTACACGTTTAGGTAATTAAATCTTCCTGCAGTATTTTAACTCTGTGCACAAATGACAGAAGATAGATCCAATAACATAGCATTTGAGATTGGTCAAAGAAGATACACGTACCACATAGATAACAGCAGAGGGATCTTCATACAACTACATTGCGTGGCATTGGCAAGTAATATATCAGTATATGACATTCTAGATTCATTAATTAAGTGTGCAGAACCAAATTTTTTGGGACATGAGAACTAAGTTTTTTACTTCAGAGCTACAACCCCTTTTTTGATAATCAACAACAGGCCTCTCAGTTATTTGTTGATTTTCTTCTCTAGAACGTTAGTGAGTGCATAGGAATATCAAAGCTGGAACATAGAAGCTTTGAAAGAGTCAAGAACGGCAAAGCTTATCGATTGTATTGCTCCAAGGGTTTGGAAGTGGGTTTGTATTCGGAGAAGTGAGCCCTGAAGTTGTGTCAGAACCAGTAGTAGAGGGGGAATTAGCACCATCCCCTACCTGTGCCCCACCTTGCGTCCCAACTTGGTTCCCCAGAAGTGCTGCAAACGGGTTTGAATTCAAATCATTTCCCGTGTTTCCACCCATTGCTGTTGCCCTCTGGAACCTGGAAATTTCATTCGTAACTAGAAAAGTCTGTCAAGGCTTCATGAAATGCTCCTTTTTAATGAAAATGTTCAGACCACACACCTCCAATCAGTTCTCGAAGAAGGAAGTCGCGGCCGACTAGGGCCTCGAGCACGCTAGACTTGCCGCTGCTCTGGCTGCCGACCATGGCAAGCTGGGGGAGCTCGCTTTGTCTGCAACACATCCTCGTCGGAAACCCACGTCTTTCTTAGGTCGATGTAGCCCTTCTCCTTGTCTGAATATCCTCCTTGTTGGGCGTGGCTGCAAGGAGACGATCGACATTGAGAATTGAAAAAAATAGGGGTTTTGATCCAGTAGTAGGGAGGAAAACTTTGGCGCTAAATGAAAATTTTTCTCTCAATTTTCTTTTATTTTTTATTCATCTAATAGATATAGTTTGAATCAATATTATATCATAATATAAAATTGATTTCGTTATTACACTCTAAACTCACCCGTTTTCAGTTTTTTTTATATAAAGTTCTATACATGTTTTTAGTAAATTAAAATCAGTTGTAATTTATAATAGTATTTAAAAATCTTTATACTTAGTATTAAATACATAGCATATTATTTTACACTATTTTTCATAACTAGTATAATAATCTTAATTAAAATAAGTTGGTAGTAATAATATATAATACTTATAATTTAAAAGTATAATGCTTTCTATATAACATTGCATGATTTGTTATATGTGTTTATCATATACATATGTGCTAATTAATAAGTACTTTATATGTGCTAATACCTAATGATGCTAAGTACTTTATATGTATGTACCTATATATAATGACTAAATCATAGCCTCTAAGACCATATATTAAGTTATGTACTTTAATTGCATAAGCTAATCTCACAATATCTTTTTGTTTGAAATTAAATAATATGTCCTAATTAAATAGTATTATATTACTAATTATTCAAAATATATATGCTCATTATAAGTATGATAATAGATGTTTTCTAAACTACTTAGATTTAGTCAATAAATATGCAATTACCATAACAACCATAGGTATAATTTAAAATATATCATATAAAACTTCAATTTTCATAACACTCCCTCTAATTCCATATTTTATTAAGTAGTTCCTTTAAAATAAAAAATT